>JACXGI010009554.1:0-29984 GCA_016801175.1 Esox masquinongy
AGTCACCCCTCACCACTCACCCCTCACCAGTCACCGCTCACCACTCACCAGTCACCCCTCACCAGTCACCACTCACCCCTAACCAGTCACCCCTCACCACTCACCCCTAACCAGTCACCCTTCACCACTCACCCCTCACCACTCACCCCTCACCAGTCACCACTCACCAGTCACCACTCACCCCTCAGCATGCACCACTCACCACTCACCACTTACCACTCACCCCACACCACTCAGCCCTCACCCCTGACCCCTCACCACTCACCCATCACCACACACCCCTCAGCACACAAAACTCACCCCTCACTACTCCACTCACCCCTCACCACTGCTCCTAATGACCCCGGATATATAAACACAGATAAAAGTCCCGTTTATCTCAAGTGATCTCCCTCGGATGGAAAAACATCCATCTGACCTGAAATAGTTTGTTTTATATTAAGCCTTATTGTTGCAGTGAATCATTTCTGCCACCTCTAGTGGGTAAACCTTTTTACTGGGGAGGACAGGTTCATGGCAATAGATGGAATGGTATCAAATCACATTGCTCCCATTTTCATTCACTCCATCCCAGCCATTATAATAAGTTGTTCTCCTCTCACTAGCTTCCTGTGATTGAGGCTATTCATGGCAACTCTCCTTTCTGGCTATAGCATTTTGCATAGGCCTATAAACGTCTTGTAGTGTAAGTGTAGGGGCCTGAAAGCCTATACCCAATCAGCTCCCTCACACCTCCCCCATTCATCAATGACAACAGCAGAATAATGTTCTTTTTTTCATCTGGCTTCCCCCTCAGGGTGATGTGGAGGCGAGATGAGATGGAGGTGAGATGGATGGTGTTGTTTTGAGTGGTGACATGGTCTCAGTGCTTGTTCTTCTATTATTATTCATAATAATACTCATAATAAGACTGAGTGCAAGGACTATTTATAGAGGTGATTGCTGGGTTGTTTGTATTTTTAAGGAGCAGAGACAAAGGAGCTATTATCATCTCCATTGTTTTTTCTCCATCTCTCCTTCAATCTTTACTTCCATCACTCCTCTCCATGAGTCTCTTTCTATCTCCATCTACCTTTCCATCTCTCCCTTTCTCCCACCACTCTCCCTCCATCTACCTAACATCTCTCCCCTCATCTGCCTCTCCATCTTTCCCTCATCCACCTCTCCATCTCTCCTTCCATCTGCTTCACCATCTCTCCCTCCATCTGCCTCCATCTGCCTACAATAAACAGCAGTGGAGAGTGGGCATTCATGTAATTCAACTTTGTTAACCTTCCATCCATCGAATCTAGTCTATCTGACAGAAAACACAGCTAGATCGATGGCTATAACCACAGTAACTAGCCAACCAGGGATCGTGATCCACCCAACATGTTTGGTGAAATAAGAGACTATTTACTGACTTTAATAAAGACTTTTATTGCCCAACTCAAAGTAATCATAAAGATAATTTAAAGTTCATTTAAAGATTCCTAACAATGCTTAACAAGGTTGCCTTGCTTGTTATGTATATTAGGGCTTTCAAGGTTAACACGTTAATGCGTGCGATTCATTTACAATGAGAAATGCTTCATGTGTTTTTTTACAGCATCCTAACAGGCGGGCTTCCAGTGAGCCCCACTTTAACTAATTACATGGCACCCTAAACATCATATACAGGACTACACTTTGAAAAAGGGGGGATCCAGTCGGGATTCAGGTGGGGATCTAGATGGTGATCTAGATGGAAATCTAGATGGATCTAGAGGGAATCCTGGGGATCTAGGTGGTGATCTAGAGGGAATCCTGGGGGAGCTAAGTGGGGATCTTTAGGGGATCTAGGGGGTATGCAGGTGGGGATCTAGGGGGAATCCTGGGGGAGCTAGGTGGGGATCTTTAGGGGATCTAGGGGGTATGCAGGTGGGGATCTAGGGGGATCTACAGGGAATCCTATGGGGGATTATGTCAAGATCTAGAGGGGATCAAGGGGGTGGGGATCTAGGTTGTCTGCTCCTAGTTTCAAGCTTAGGTGTGATTCCGGGCTGGATTTAATGCCTGTTCACGCAGTATCTCTTCAGATGGAGGGACTGATGTGTTTTGTGCAGTAACAGGGGCGTTATGCTATTTCATTCAGTTTCCTAAACAAAATAGAGTATACAGGCATTATGGTTAATAAGGAATATGGCTTCAACTGGAAATTACACATATTTTGTGATGCTCAGTTTATCCTTCTATGGAATAGCTTAATTCGTCACACCTAAATCCCACACAGACTTAATACATACTTAATACATCTCTCACAAACTCACACACACACAAACACTCTCTATTGATCTATATCCTACTCGCTTTCCTAGGTTTCTCTTTCTATTCCTCCCACCATCTCTGACCCTCTGTTCCTGCCCAACTCCCATCCTGCCTCCTCTCTCCTCCCCTCTCCTAAATAGCAAATTTTCCTCCTCCTCTTCACTTCCTCTACTTACGTGTGGAGTCAATAGTATTAAGAGAGGCCAGGCACTCCTATTGTATGGGGCCCTCGACAAGTGGAAGAACCTCCCCGACCTATTCCTTCCCTTCTCGTACAGACCAGTGTGTGGTGGATGTAGTTCCAGGCTCCTATTTAACACAATAAGGTTATGGTGGATTACACAGCGTGCTTCCACAGCCTCCTCACGCTCCCCAGAGGGACTTGTCTTCTCATTCAGTGTTTTAGAGCAATAAGAAATACGTCTGGAGATGTGTGTTGTGTTTGTGTGTGAGAGTTTGTGTGTGTGTGTGTGTGTGTGTGTGTGTTTGTGTGTGTGTGTGTGTGTGTGAGAGAGAGAGAGAGAGAGAGAGAGAAAACATGCTTTTTTAACTTAAATGTAAACGTTACACCTGTCTGCATGTACACTTTGTATATGTGTGGAAAATGATCTGACAGTGAGTGGAAGTTAAAATAAAAAAATGAGGATTGCTAAGGATCTTTAGTTTATTACATGTTTTTTGATTGCTAAGAAAACTCTAAATACAGTTCACAACAACACTATGTGGCAACCTGTGGATCAGTTTTCATTGCTTTGACACAAAATGCATTCAATGACAACATCTTTCAATTTAAGATACTCTTATAAAAACTGTTAAACTTGAGTTCAAAAGCTACTCAAATTTGAATTAGATAGATTTTTTTACATTTCTACAGTAAAAGCAAAATAGAAATTCTAAAATAAAATAAAATAATAATAATAAATCTTAATTATTTAATTATTGGATGATCTCTATGGAAGGCCTTTGACAGGTGAAGAAAGAGGACAAGTCACAAGGAATATGGAAACCTGGGTGATTGTATGGGACAATGTGACATTTCACCACTCCCATGCAGTCACAGAGCAGTTTGCAGCCCATCCCAGGATGGTGTCACTTTTCCTCCCCCTGACTCTCCCTTCCTCAACCCCATAGAATAATTATTTTCCTCATGGAGGTAGAAAGTTTAAGACTACTATCCACATGATCCAATGTCACTCTTGGATGCAGTGAATGCAGGATGCCTGGACATCTCTCCAGAAGATTGCCAGGGATGAATGAGGCATGCAAAGAGATTCTTTCTCAGGTGTATTGCGCAAGAGGCCATATGGTGTGATGTGGATGAGAACTTGCGGCCCAATGCAGCAGACAGGGTTGACCAGAACTGTTATATATATCTGTTTCATTTGGACAAAATGCTATGCATATTCATAGTGTGCATACACTTTTTGTTTAACAGTACTGGAATTATTTATTTTTGCATATTTTGGATTTACTCTGCAAAAAGCAAAATACAGTAATTCGCAAAAATACGCAAAATTGTATTGAAGCATATTGCTGCCTTTCTGCTTTATATCTTTACATATCTTGCAGAACATTCTATACAGTACAGGTTTGCCACACTGCTTTTGTAAAAATGACTGTTGGTTAATCTAAAAAAATATGATATTAAAAGACAAATATGACACATTTTTAAGTGGTACTGGTTTTTAGAGTGTTGTAGGTCATGATACTATGAATGACAAAGTGTGCATGTCATGAGAGACTGTTAGTTTTCATTTGGTAGAATGATTTGCTTTTGAGACATGTAGGATGTGCATTGCCAAGCTGCATGTTGTTGTGATAACTGTATTAGTTTTCATTTGGTAGAAAGATTTGCTTTTGAGACATCTATGATGTGCATTGCCAAGCTTCATGTTGTTGTGATAACTGTATTAAGAGTTTGGCACATGTATCCACACTACTGAACAAGGCTTGTTAGCAATCGTAAAAAATTGTAGGATCTCAATAAGCTAGAGCACCTGCATCGGCTTCAAACAACTTCAAACACATTACAGTAGCATTAAAAACAAGGCCATATTATGTTGCATTATTAAATAAATAAATCATACTGAAATAAGAGTAACATATTGTCCAGACACAGAAAAAACAACATACGATTTACATACTGTTAATAGTATACTCATAACTATATGCAGTGCAGTCATATTAGACTTTTAGGAAGAGAGGATATTGTCACGTCCTGGCACAGCCAACGCCCTCTCTCCATTGTTTGGATCACGGACACTCGTTTTGTTGTTTATCGCCCTCACCTGTTTTCCTAATCACTGTTCCTATTTAAGTTCTCCCTGTCCCAGTGTATCTTGTCGGTCTTTGTTTGGCGTATGCCTTGTGTTTCAATTGTTTTGTCCTGTCTTGCTTGTAGTGTTTCCATTGGTTGTAGTTCTAGATCTTTTATTAAATGTCCTCTGTGCTCCCTGCGCTTGTGTCCTGCCTCATCAACTGTTAAAGATATGACACATTTTTGTTTTGTTTTTGTTTTTTTCTGTGTTTTTTTTATAAAGCTACATTTGCTTTCTGCCTGAAAAACCTATTTTAACTAACCATGGCCACAACAACAGACTGGACTGGCTTCCTAATGTTCTGTTCATTAGTAGTTAGCACAAGCAAAGAGACTGGTTAATATTGCATGAGTATGGCCTTCATAGAACAGATGAAAGAAAACACACGACTAACTAAGGCATACACAACAGTTTAATTATGCTTACTGGAAGATTTAGTTAGAATTGGCATAATGTATGTTGAGGATGACGCCTGGGTGAAATTAAATGTTGGAGAGCACCTGGATTTAATGCTTTCAGCACCTGCGTGAAGGATTAGCTTCGGTATTAGGAGCTGTTGCATATCGTCCGGGGAGGTGCAGGCTTTCACAAACATGAGGTTACATAATTTTTTTAAAAGCTAGGAGGCATGGGTTTTATTCTATGCTACAACCTATGCTACAACCATGTATGTTTATAGAGAGATGAATGATGCATGTGATGGATGGATGGATGGATGGATGGATGCGATGGTGGATGGATGTGATGAATGGATGTGATGGATGGACGTGAAGGATGGATGTGATGAATGGATGTGATGGATGGAAATGATGGGTGGATGGATGTGATGAATGGACGGGATGTATGTGATGAATGGATGAATGTGATGGATGGATGTGATGGAAGTGATGATATACTGTCTGTGCTAGACCAGACCTGGGCAAGATAAGGCCCCTGGGCCATATCCGGCCCGTTGAGTCATTCTATCCGGCCCGCGATACATCCAAAACTTTAAAAATAATACAAAATAAAAATACTTGATGAGGTCTGCAGATTACTTTACTTTATTTACTGCAGCATATTTATTTTATTTCAAATTAAAAGTCCCGTGGCACTCCCAGTAATTCATAGGTTTCAGTCACGTGGTTGCTCTGACAGCCTGACGGGCAAAACATTGTTGAAACATGGCAGCTAACACTGGGAATTCTATGGAGCTAGTGCATAAGCCGGTCAAATTTTCTACTTCTACAGCCCGGGAGAGTTTAGATAACCTCACAGAACATGAAAAACAAAGGTATGCAAACACACTGCAAGTCTTAGGCACATGTGACCCATATACAGCACCTGCTGTGTTATTTACATCGTTAAAAACAGCAAAATCCCTGCTGGAGCTGAACTTTGGGGATGTGTACATAGTTATACCTTGTGGACAATCCATCCCCTTACACTGCTACCAAAATGAAAGCATACAGAAATTCTTCATTGTCAAAGAAAAGTGGTCGGTGTAGCGTAGTGCAGCCAGTATAACACAGAAACAAATGTACCAGTAATATTATAATTAAAAAGTTTTCCCAATGTCAGGTAAACCATTCCTACTGTTTAAATGACCCACCAATGACAGCCTGGGTTTCTGTAGAGAAGGTTTGATTGTTGCGGTTTTCTACTGTATTAAATTTGCTATTAACTTAGCTAACGCTATATGTTTAACAAGAGAGGTTTAGTTCACTAACGTTAGCTAGGCCATTGGAGTCGGTTGCATCAGTGCAGACGAAAACAGACCATGTCATTCATTACAATGATTACATGTAAATATGAATGCAAAATAAAATATATATGCGGTTAGCCCACCCACTGAAACTGTAAACTCCAGTGAAACTGCAATCTGTCATTTTGAAGTATAACTAATAAAAGTTGTGGAGTTGTCAATGGAGGGCAATGGAAGGAGTTTGTTTTGCCCATCAAGTGGGCGTTCCCGTAACGTCACAGGAAAACTATCAATAAGTACAGCAATATCATACTGTCTGTTTAAAATACTTTTAAGTTGAAACAAGCTATTTGCATTGCTGTGATACATAGGGACCAGCACCACAATCCACGTGCGGAAGTTTTCATTTGTTCATACTATAAGCAACGGATGGCTAGCGATATCTGGAAATGAGCCTGTCTAAGAAAAGTTGATAATGAAAGCAGGGTATTTAAAAAAGAATGGACATGAAAATATTTATTTGCCGATGCTGCAGGTAAAGTAACTTGCTTAATATGTAAAGCTAACGTCGCAGTTTATAAAGCATAAAATTTGCAGAGGCACTTCCAGAGCAAGCATGCGGCCAAATACAAAAAACTGTACATTAAAACTATACAAAAAACATCCGATGCCAGTGGCGCCATTAGGCCTGGGCGTCCAGGCCGCTAGCATGTACATCGAAATTTTCATCATTCCAAACCCTGTAGGCTACTTTCTGTCCCAGAGTGTGTGGGGAGGGGGGGGCTAAGCCCCTAGTATTGTGATCCTAGCAACGCCTCTGTCCGATGCTAAAATTCAACCAGCCCAAGCACAGATCCAGCCTCACTGACGAACAGAATTACCCCACACTGCTTCAACAGACATGACTCCTGACTTCACCTCACTTGTCAACGTCCATACGAGGCTCTCCTGTTCATAATGAGTGAGTGGTCCTAAAAGTTGATTTCTTCGGTCTGGGCTGCTGGAATAGTTGTCGTTAAAAGCATGTAGTACAAAAAATATATTGTATGAAGTTAGATAACGGCAATTATACCAACATTTGCATTGAGTGAAAATCTTCAAAAAAGATTTCATAGACTTATGGCTGCCCTAATAACTGTTGTTAACAATATACCTTATGTAATATAGCCTACTCTGTTGAGTTGAAAGTTAAGTTTTAAGGCAAATATGTGTTGCAATATTTCCGTTGAGTAATAACCTTGAAAATTGATTTCTTTGGCCTTTGCCTGCCATCGTAACAGTTGTTAACAGAGAATAATACAAAAAACATTGTTAAAGTAAATTAAGTTAGATTATGAAAATGGTGTTGCATGGAAAAGAAATATGCATAAATATAATATGCAAGTTAACAGAGTTTGCTATGTTGTGTGTCTTTTAAGCATGTTGGTTAAAAAAGTAAACTGGCCCGCAATGCTCAAACAAGCAGACAGAGAGACAGGCAAGCAGACAGGCAGTCATACAGGCAGAGAGAGAGAGAGTCAGATAGACAGATGGGCAGGCAGGCAGACAGTCAGAGAGACAGACAGTCAGACAGGCATGCAGACAGTCAGACGGGCAGGCAGGCTGGCAGGCAGACAGACAGTCATAGAGACAGACAGACAGTCATACAGGCAGAGAGAGAGACAGACAGTCAGATGGGCAGGCAGACAGGCAGGCAGGCAGGCAGACAGACAGTCATAGAGACAGACAGACAGGCAGATAGTCAAAGAGACAGACAGTCAGACAGACATACAGACAGTCAGACAAGCAGTATATGCCAAATATTAATAACCAATGTTTTTCTGGCAGTCTGGGGAGGTAAAGAAGCAAGCAGACGTTTCTGTGTGAGTTAATGAGTGTGCATTTGTGTGTGTTTTTCTTGCAGTCTTTTCTGTGTGTTTTAATGTCCATGTAAGCGCGGCAGCATAAGATCATGGCTAGAATGCATGATGACACAGCGTGTTAACGCCTCATTGTTATGCCGCCCTTTCGTCACTAGTTTGTGGAAGCCAGACCCACAATAACTTCATGCACACACACACACACACACACACACACCCTTAACTATTCCCAATCTAAATCACATTTTCCCTGCTGCATCTCCAACCTAACCCCTAGTGCTAAACTCAACCCCAATTGTAATGTTTCAGAGAGTAAAGTAGGAGTCAGAGCAAAGAGTAAAGGAGCAGAAAGAGCATGGAGTACAGGAGGAGTCAGAGCAGGGAGTATAGGAAGGTTGAAGGTTAGAGAAGGTTGTACAGGAGGAGTCAGAGCATGGAATACAGGAGGAGACAGAGCAGGGATTATAGGAAGAGTCAGAACAGGGATTATAGGAAGAGTCAGAACAGGGATTATAGGAAGAGTCAGAACAGGGATTATGGGAAGAGTCACAACAGGGAGTACAGGAGAAGTCAGAACAGGGATTATAGGAAGAGCCAGAACAGGGAGTACAGGAGATGTCAGAACAGGGATTATAGGAAGAGTCAGAACAGGGAGTACAGGAGGAGTCCCATCTACGCACTTCCCAGCGAAACCAACAATGGTCAAAAGTGTCAGTGATGAACACTTTTCCCAGTGGCAAACTGAAACATATCCCCGTCCGTATGATCAAAACAGCCCTGTAACCCAGAATCTCATGGGGCTGACCTGCATTGGATAGTCCAGAAACAGGTGCAATCCTGTTGAATGTTCTTTGTGTGGTTTTATATGAGCAGGATGGCAGGCCCGACAAAGTGGTGCCAGCACTCTGCGGTGTGTGTGCGCGACCATGCATGCACTCGTGTGTACACATTTTATTCTCACTTAGCTCTCTTCATCTCCCCGGTGAGTTTTATCAGAACGCCCCTTCAACCATGACGCCAGTAATGAACCTATTACCCATGAAATTGACTTCTGTGATAAAGGGGGGGTGCTTGATTGGTACTGTCTACATCCCAAATGGCGCCCCCTTCCCTGTCCTATAGGACACAACTCTTGACCCCAGAGTGTACTACTCAGGAAGGAGGGTGCCATTTAGATCACAAACACATACTTCACGTTTCTTACTTTTTCTGTGAGAATCCTAATTACATTTTCGATGTAACACTTCTTTGAACAAGGGGATGTACCCATTGTATGAAATTGTACATTATTGAACCCACCCCAACAGCACACCAACAAAACGACTAGTTTATTAAGCCATTTAAAAGTGTCACAGTCTTTTAGTCTAGCAATTACTTCAGTTATTGGACTTTTCCAAATACAGTTAGCTGAGGGTGTTACTTATTCGATTAAAGTTCCCATATTTCAAGCTTCCTCTGCCACAGCAGTTAACCACCCTTCACTCCTATGAACAAACATTCAGAGCATCTCTAGACATGTTACATTATGTTTACCTTTACAAAGATCCAAAATGCTCACTATATGAAGAAATAACAATATATTCGCCAGTCTGATATTTCTTCAGCCTGAGATTTCTTTGCATTCACAACTAAAAAAGCTCCAGAAATAAAATGGCAGCATAAAAAAATCGAAACATCTTCCAGATAAATGCAGTTTGACAGTGCTTATTTTAACCGTCCAGGGTAGTACTTTTGAGATCATCCAAACCTAGATATTCAGACGTGAGAGAACAGCAGATCATTTGTTTTATTTGCATTTAGTACCAATCTAAGATCCATAAGTGTGTAAAATACTTGTGCAGTGGAGGGACCAAATGTTTACAGTATTGTGTCATCTGCAAGAAAATAATAGTTACAGTTTGACACAGAAATACAGATATAATTTATATACAGACTGAACAGTAATGGACCTAAAATTTAACCCTCGAGAACTCCTTTGTCAACTAAAATAAATACCTAAGATAATTCTGAAACCACAACCAAGGCCAGGCTGAATGAGGTCAATTTCTTTAGCAATATGGAATGATTAACTCTATGAGAAGCTTTTGACAGGCCAATAAATAAAGCTACAGAATGTGACTTCTCATCCAAGGCTTTGGCAATGTCATTAACAAAATGTAGTTGCAGTAAAAGTACCACGCCCTGATCTGAAACCAGACAGATCTGTTCAAAATGCAGTTTTTCTACCAATGAGCATGTTTGTATCTCAACCTGATACTCCAGGATTTTAGCAAGGCAAGACAGTTCAGATATACACAGATCAGCCATGACATGACCACTGACAGGTGAAGTGAATAACACTGATAATCTTGTTATCATGGCACTTGTCTGTGGGTGGGATATATTAGGCCGCAAGTGAACATTCTGTCCTCAAAGCTGATGTGTTAGAAGCAGGAAAAATGGACAAGCGTGAGGATGGCTAGACAACTGGGTCAGAGCATCTCTAAACTGCAGCCCTTGTGGGGTGTTCCCGGTCTGCAGTGGTCAGTACCTATCAAAAGTGGTCCAAGGAAGGAAATGCGGTGAACCGGCAACAGGGTCATGGGCGGCCAATGCTCACTGATGCACGTGGAGAGCGAAGGCTGGCCTGTGTGGTCCGATCCAACAGACGAGCTACTGTAGCTCAAATTGCTGAAAAGGTTAATGCTGGTACAGTTAGAAATGTATCATAACACACAGTGCATCGCAGTTTGTTGCATATGGGGTTTGTTGCCCTGTCCACTGCCGAAAGCGCCTACAATGGGCACGTGAGCATCAGAACTGGACCACGGAGCAATGGAAGAAGGTGGCCTGGTCTAAAGACATCACGTAGATGGTCGAGTGCGTGTGCGTCTCTTACCTGGAGAACACATGGCCCCAGGATGCACTATGGGAAGGAGGCAAGCCGGCAGATGCAGTGTGATGCTTTGGGCAATGTTCTGCTGGGAAACCTTGGGTCCTGCTATTCATGTGGATGTTACTTCGTACCACCTACCTAAGCATTGTTGCAGACCATGTGCACCCTTTCATGGCAACGGTATTCCCTGATGGCATTGGCCTCTTTCAGCAGGATAACGCGCCCTGCCACAAAACAAAAATGGTTCAGGAATGGTTTGAGGAACACAACAACGTGTTCATGGTGTTGACCTCCAAATTCCCCAGATCTCAATCCAATCAAGCATCTGTGGGATGTGCTGGACAAACAAGTCCGATCCAAGGAGGCCCTAGCAACCTCGCAACTTACAGGACTTAAAGGATCTGCTGCTAACGTCTTGGTGCCAGATACCACAGCACACCTTCAGAGGTCTAGTGGAGTCCATGCCTCGATGGGTCAGAGCTGTTTTGGTAGCAAAAGCGGGACCTACACAATATTAGGCAGGTGGTCAAAATGATATGAGTGATCGGTGTAGAACAATAATTGTCTGGGTCACTAGTATCCCCACTCTTGTGGACTGGCAGCAGAAGCAGTTTTCCAAACTTCAGGAATGACTGCATAAGTGACTGTAAGGTTGTAAATGTGTATTAGAGCTCTGGAGATACAAGGCAGTACTAGTTTATCTGTGCCTGTGGATTTCCAAATGTTGTCTGTTCATTTTCGTGAACAGACTCAGTCTGTTACATTTTCGTGAACAGACTCAGTGAAAATTGTTGACCATTAACAGTAGTGTTTCATGATTGTTGACATGATTGTTGTTTTTTAACTGAAGACTTAAGGCAAAAAAAAGTAATACTGTTTGGGAAGTGAGATAGACTTTAACAGAGTCTATGCAGTGTTTTTGTAAAAATGGCAACAACTCCACCTTCACCCGCCCTGTTGTCTCTGAAAACATTGTAACCATTTAGATCAGAGCAATATCTGCATCAGCTGTTTTCTTTTATGACCAAGTTTAGCCTGAGCTGCCCTCATCGTAATAAAATCCTAACACTGACAAAAGACTCCATACATTTGGATGTAAGAATTCCAAGGCCCTTACGGTTCTTGAAAACATGTGGGTTGTCAATATTGACAGGATTTCTGCAAAAAGTTTTATAAGTCATTTCAGGTGACTGGAAAACGATAGTTGTTCAATTTCACATATTTACCCCACCAGGCCTAAGGCTACATCTTGTG
This sequence comes from Esox masquinongy, assembly GCA_016801175.1. Taxonomy (NCBI): domain Eukaryota; kingdom Metazoa; phylum Chordata; class Actinopteri; order Esociformes; family Esocidae; genus Esox; species Esox masquinongy. The sequence continues at coordinate 12,277 of JACXGI010009554.1, forward strand.
GAAGGCTGAACCAATTTTACAGACGCATGAGAAGGAGTATAAAATGCAACCCTATGTAGGATGACACAGGGGAGTTTGATGAGCACACCTTATTTATAGTCACATCCACATGATTGCTATTTACACTACACAAGACCTCATTAGAACCAGGTGCCGAGCAATGGAGCAGTTGAATCAGCGATTACCTTCACAGCACTCAGCTTGATCAGTCAATCTCTTACAGCATCTTTGAAGTGCCGCGACAGGATTCAGGCTCCCAGGTGGGTAAATGTCGTCATGTCTATAAAAACTCCTTTGTTTTAAACGCACGCCAAGTGACGGCATGAGTCACAAGTGTAAGCGAGTTAAATTAAATGTGGCTTTTGTGATTGGAAACATTTCTAGTGGCTAGCCCCAAAAACCCAGGGTTAACTCTGGTCCAGGCAAGGACCAGCAAGTGCTAGGTTAAGGTTGGAGCTAGTTGACTTCAAAATCTTCAAGTGTGAACATTCGGCTAAAATCTCCCTTAGCCCAGAACTAAGGACGTTTTTGGCCCTGAGCTAATTTGACATGTGATGTGCTTTATGTAGAAAACCCTCAGTACCTTCTAAAAACAATTGGTTGTGAGCATCTTGGAGCAAACCAGACGTAGTTCAAACCATTTGGAATCTACAGTACAGATGAAGACACACACACACACACACACACACACACACACACACACATACACACACACAGAGGGAGATGTAATCATAAAGACTAATGGTTGGTTACAACAAATGCCACATAAATGGTTAAAGTCAAAAACAGTGTTTAAAAGAAGTCTGAATGTACAGTATACAGGTCCTGGCTACCTTGGAACCACAACTCTTACTCGTTATTTGTTTCATATTAGTGCTTCACAGGTTCTCTAGGACACACACATGCACACACAGACAACAACACACAGACTCACACATCAAACACATATAGTGTAAAGGGTTCTCCAGTTACGGTGTGTCTGTATCCGCTCTGGGCTGGTATTAACCAAGCTCTCCTTCACAGACTCTGCGGCATTCACACACACCATGGTATTTACAGGCTCCATGTCATTCACAGACTCCATGGTATTCACAGACTCCATGTCATTCACAGACTCCATGGTATTCACAGACTCCATGGTATTTACAGACTCCATGGTATTCATACTCCATATCATTCATAGACTCCATGTCATTCACAGAGCGTAATTCCAAGTAGCTACTACGGTTTAATTTAACTCATATGTCATCTGAGTCATATGTCACTGACCAATCCTTAACTTTTAGGCTTTTTATAGTTAATATAGAGCAAGTTACACAAGGAACTGACTGTTGGTATGTAATATGAAACTAGTCAGGCCTTAGTCCCTAAACATTTGTCCCCTTTTCTGAAGTGTGGCCCTACTTTTACAAGTAAATGTTTTTCCCCAAAAATTACTTAAAATGACAAACAGTCACAATAATTGACACATAAACAATAGAAAGTGACATAGAGATTTTTTAACCTTTCACCAAAAACAAACTTTTTCCACAACTAGCTAGGCCCATTCCGGACAGAATAATACCCAAAAGAATTGTGCCTTTCGAGTTTAATCCTGAAAGCAGAAAAAGATTACCCATTCCTTTAAACTTCAACATTACATTGGCTTTCAAAGGAACGCTTTTCGTTTAGCTAATCAAATTCCTGGGAGCTCCTGCATTGGGTCTCTGAAGGTTGTCCTTCAGGTCTACGTCCCATACCGCACCCTATTCCACATATGGCACTGGCCAAAAGTTGTGCACTACGTGGGGAACAGGACGCAATTTGAGACCCACTCATGCACTCTCAATTTAGGGTAGGCTGAAGCCATTAGGAACTGTACGACCTGCCAAAAAAAGAAAAGGGATCACTAGATACCACATGATAGTTGGGAACTATACTTCGACATTACCTTCGATTGAGTGATGAGAGGTAGTGAGAGAGGGAGTGAAAACTGAGAAAAGAGGAGATGAGACGAAGAGCAGAAAGAGAGAAAGTCAGTGAGAAAGGGGTCGAAGAGAGAGGATGAAATAGAGGGAAAGAAAGCGAGGGAGGAGGAAGAGAGGGAGGAGGAAGAGAGCAGTTGGAATACAGAAAGGGAAGGAGGATAATGAGGCAAGAGAAATGCTCAAGAGAGGATGCAGGGAAGGAAACGGGACAACTTATGGGAAAACATTGACAAGTTTTACAACAGGGACAAATTAGGGAATATATTTTTATTTCCCCGATCAAAGGAGTGTACCCCAAAAAATATCTATATATATATATATATATATATATATATATATATATATATATATATATATTTATTTCCTGGCAAGCTAATGGCTAAATAACTTGTATTTGTGTTCTCGCATGAATAAATCATAAATAATTATAATGTTTTGTCTAGACTTTTTTTTAAAGCAAACAATGAATATATAATAAATATATATATGAGTATATTACATTTATTTTTGTGATGCTGTAGCCCTATTCCTCAGTTTGTTCATTCATAGCTATTAGCTTGTCGGCAAAATAAAATCCCCCTGGAAAAAGCCAGTGCTTCAGCCACAGGTGGTAGAAAGACGAAACACTAAGCCAGCAAGCCTCTGAAGGTGAAGTAAACAGTTCATGCACCAGGCCCTCAGTGTTGGATAGACCTGGAGGGTCAACAAACCACTGACTGGAAAGACTGGCCCACCCGGGTGGAGAGACTGGCCCACCAACTGGAGAAACTGGCCCAATCGTGTGGAGAGTCTGGCCCAACCGGGTGGAGAGACTGGCCCACCAACTGGAGAGACTGACCCACCAATTGGAGAGACTGGCCAACCGGGTGTAGAGACTGGCCCAACCGGGAGGAGTGACTGGCCAACTGGAGCAGCCATGCTGACATCATCATACATAAATGACAAAATCGCTTTGTTAAATTTGTTGTTTAGGCTATTAATAATATTGTTATTTATATTCAGGCCCGCGGAATCTTAGCTCAGAACAACTTTGGCCCGAGGCCAAATCTAGTGACTGTCCCTTGATGTACATAGCACATTAATTTACTTAGAATCCCTGACTGTTAATTTCATATTACATATTTTCCACTTTCTTTGGCAATGAGTGAGAGAGAGTGGCATAGAGCAACATGATCTCAGGACACTACGTAGACTATTTTACGAAAATCCATGGCACCCGATTTCGTATGATATGTGACGTTAAGTTAGGTTACATTACAATGCGCCACCAAAACATATGATACATAATGAAATTATTAAAACGCAACATATTTTACGAACGCTATTACAACATATCAAATGTTACCAGCGCTATTAAAACGTAAAATAACATACGAACGCCAGAGAAACGTATGATATTTACGAACGCTATGAAAACGTATAAATAATTACGAGTTTTTAACAAAACATTTGACCTGTGTTTCAAACCGGCAACATTTGGATGAGAAGGCAGTCACCCTACCCACTGCCCCACACTAGACATGCAAAATTAGGAGGAGTAACAGCAACACCAAGGTCGCTAGAATATGTTATAAAAGCATTTTATCGTTAAAGTTAGGTTAACGTTACACATCACAGCACTGGGGTTAAGGTTAGGGTTAAGGTTAGATATCACAGCACTGGGGTTAAGGTTAGGTAAAATAAAAAACAGACGAATCTGTAGTGCACTGGCTCAGGCAAGATAAGTTTTACAATTGGTAAGGCCTGTATAAAAATACTTTAAATGACTATCAGGATAAAAATAAAATTAAGAAAACATTCTATAAGAGAATGCATAAAAAAGGATATAACCCCATCCCTAGAGGGTTAAAAGAAGCCCACAAAATACAATTGGATAACAGACCAATCTACAGGGTTAGGCCCAAGAATTAAAAAATGGAACCCAGGCAGGGGCCCAAGGATTACAAAGTAACCCCAGGCCTTAGGGTTAGGATTAGAATTAGGGGTTGGGGTTAGGGTTGGGGTTAGGTATCACAATCTCGGGGTTAGGGTTAGGGTTAAGGAATGGGGATGGGATCCGGAACTAATAAATGTTATAATTAGGGAAAAGGAAACCGCTCAATAAATTAATAATAATAATAATAAAACAAAAATAAGTGCTATTGGACAAAAATAACTTAACAATGGACCAACCAACATGTAAGTGCTATAAACCAAAGGTAAGTGCTAAAAAGGTAAGTAAACTGTAAATAGGTGAAATCACATCACACTAAAGTATATTAAAGTAAGTGCTTGAAACCATATATATAAGAAAAAAAGAAACAAATAAATACATACATATATAAATATGTAGATAAATCATCCTATGAGCGGTATTCTCCTAACCCCCCTCTCTCTCTCTCCCCCTCCTTTACCCCAACAGGAAAATAACTCAAGTCATTCGCCCAGAAAGGACCCCCCTCCCTCCTCAGGTCAACCGGTCAAGGTAAGTTTAAATAACTCTCCCAAAATCTCCCACTTCTCTCCTTCCCATCACCCCCCCTAAAAAAATTTTTCCTTTTCCCCAATAAGTAAGGCCAGATTAATTCTAGAGTTTTTCATTCAGGCCCTTTGGGTCTAATGTTTGGAGGCGCCCAATCCAGGTTCTCTCCACTCCCTGCCTCTGTGTCCTGGACCAGCCCCCACTGGATTCCAACCCAAAGATAATTAAATTGTCAACTGTGTGTAGGTTAAAATGCAAATACAACACTGTGCTTTTACTCCCTTTGCCTATATAATACAGGTGCTGTTTAAGTCTGGTTTGTAAAGCATTTTTAGTCTCTCCTATATAGATCTTATGGCATTGTTTGCATTTAATACCATACACTATGTTTACTGTAGACAATTCCAATCCGTCCCTAACGGGGAACCCTCGCCCTGAAAAGGCATTCACCACATATTTGAGCTTCACCCAGTGTTTGGTAAGTTTATTAGAGTTTTTTTTTGGGCTGGAGGGCCGAATGGACTAACATATCTTTGAGGTTCCTGTTCCTTCTGAAAGCCGAGATTACTCTGAAATCTGTCAAACCATCCACTTCCTGTTGGGCTTCCCGGAAATGAGAGTTTTTTAGAGGTTTTTTTTGGGCTGGAGGGCCGAATGGACTAACATATCTTTGAGGTTCCTGTTCCTTCTGAAAGCCGAGATTACTCTGAAATCTGTCAAACCATCCACTTCCTGTTGGGCTTCCCGGAAATGAGACCTCAAGTTTTTATTGAATACCCCCAGAATACGTCGTGAAAAAAGGTATCAGATTATATGCTTCCACTGTTTTATTGTACTTTACCCCACCACTAAATAATTGGTTGACCTCTGTTTTTATCCTCCTCAGGAAACGTTTTGAGTACCCCCGTGGCCCCAAGGCTCTAAAAAGGGTAGTTGTGGCCTCTTCTACATGCTCCTGCAAAGTACAGATTCTATGGAATCGGATTAGCTGGGATTTAATTATCCCTCAAAAGGTATGTTTTGGATGATAACTGGCTTTATGTAATAGGGTATGTCTATCAGTCTCCTTAAAGAAGACTTTGGTAGCCAATGATTTAACGGAACCCACCGAGGATACAAAAAAGACCTGAGTGTCCAAGAACTCCAGTCTCTCTTTTTGTATGTTGTGTGAGATTTTGATAGCAGGGTGATGTGTATTCAGCGTATCGAAGAAACTCTGAAAATCCTGCATAGAACCTACCCAGATGCCAAAAATATCGTCCAAATACCTGAGATACAGAAAGGGGAGAGTTTTGCATTTGTCAAACGCTGTATCCTCCCAAAAACACATATATAAGTTGGCAAAGGCAGGGGCAAATTTCTTGCCCATAGCTGTGCCATGGATCTGGAGATAACACTTACCATTGAAGTCAAAATCATTCCTCAACAAACTTAGCTCTAACAGGTCTAAGATTTCCCCATCTGGGCGCAAGGGATCAGGGAATTTGTCAAAGGCCCGTTTAACTGCTTGTAACCCCAAAGAGGTTTCAGTGTTTGTATACAGGGAATTAATATCCACCAAAAACAAAAATGCCCCCAATGGTTACTCCAGGTCTTTCAATTTGCCGACAAAGTCATATGTGTCTTTTACATAAGAGGCATGTCTCTGAGATAACGGATTTATATAGAAGTCAATATATTCAGCAATTCGGTATGACTCTGACCCACAGTCACTGACGATTGGACGACCACTGGGGATCTGGAAAGGTACAGTCCACTCCTCTGGAGGTTTGTGAATTTTTGGAAGGAGGTAAAATTGTCTAGGTCTAGGTGTCTCCGGGCCCAACAGGTAAGTATACTGTCTGAAAGTAATCGCCTTCTTTTCCAGTAATACCGACAATATCATCTGAATCCTATTTTGAGTTTCAGACTGAATGGAGTGATCCAAAGGGACATAATGTTTAATGTTATCTAGTTGTCTGTTAGCTTCTAGTAAATATTGTACCCTATCCATAATAACGATCTGTGATCCCTTATCCGCAGGTTTAATAATAAGTTCTGATTTGACCCCAATGATTTAACAGTGTCCATCTCCAGTTGCGTGATGTTTCTATCAACAGTTGGACCAGGTCAAAATCTCCTGAACGTGTCCAAGTCCTTTTTAATCAATGTTTGGATCGGTGAGGACATCAGATGCGTTCTAGGTTCCCAACTAGAGGGGTCTGTAAATGGGACGAAAGGAAACTCAGTCTCGTAATTAAAGTGGTCCAATAATTTTATTCTTCTATGATATGAATGTAAGTCCCTGCGAATCTCCATTCGGTCTAAATTTCGGGGAGTGGGGATAAAGGACAATCCCCTTTCCAGAACCTTCCTTTCTATTTCCGAAAGTACATATGATTGTGAGAGGTTGGTGATGTTGGAATGTGGAGCTGTATCTACACACTGTTCTCCCTTTACATGTTTAAATTATCAAGCCATGAGTTTAATATAAGATTCCCAACTGGAGAAACTGGCCCAATCGTGTGGAGAGTCTGGCCCAATCGGGTGGAGAGACTGGCCCACCAACTGGAGAGACTGGCCCACCTACTGGAGAGACTGGCCAACCGGGTGTAGAGACTGGCCCAACCGGGAGGAGTGACTGGCCAACTGGAGCAGCCATGCTGACATCATCATACATAAATGACAAAATCGCTTTGTTAAATTTGTTGTTTAGGCTATTAATAATATTGTTATTTATATTCAGGCCCGTGGAATCTTAGCTCAGAACAACTTTGGCCCGAGGCCAAATCTAGTGACTGTCCCTTGATGTACATAGCACATTAATTTACTTAGAATCCCTGACTGTTAATTTCATATTACATATTTTCCACTTGCTTTGGCAATGAGTGAGAGAGAGTGGCATAGAGCAACATGATCTCAGGACACTACGTAGACTATTTTACGAAAATCCATGGCACCCGATTTCGTATGATATGTAACGTTAAGTTAGGTTACATTACAATGCGCCACCAAAACATATGATACATAATGAAATTATTAAAACGCAACATATTTTACGAACGCTATTACAACGTATCAAATGTTACGAGCGCTATTAAAACGTAAAATAACATACGAACGCCAGAGAAACGTATGATATTTACGAACGCTATGAAAACGTATAAATAATTACGAGTTTTTAACAAAACATTTGACCTGTGTTTCAAACCGGCAACATTTGGATGAGAAGGCAGTCACCCTGCCCCACACTAGACATGCAAAATTAGGAGGAGTAACAGCAACACCAAGGTCGCTAGAATATGTTATAAAAGCATTTTATCGTTAAAGTTAGGTTAACGTTACACATCACAGCACTGGGGTTAAGGTTAGGGTTAAGGTTAGATATCACAGCACTGGGGTTAAGGTTAGGGTTAAGGTTTGGGCGACGGTTAGGAAACAAGAAAGGTTAGGTTAAGGTTTGGTTAGGGTTAGGTCTTACAGCTCTGGGGTTCAGGTTAGGGTTTGGGTTAAGGTTAGGTATCGCAGCACTGGGGTTAAGGTTAGGGTTAAGGTTTGGGTTAGGATTACAAAGAAAATCACTTCAAACATATTTATTTTGTGACACCACCACTTGCTTTTATTGCTTACAAGATCTTCACTGGAGCAGTGGGTAGTGTGTTTGTCTGGAATGCAGAAGGTTGCTGGTTCAAAACATGGTTTTCTGTTTTTTTTTCTCCATTCAGACTCTAACGTTATTTTACTGAACGTAATATATCTTACGAAATCCCCTGGCTAAAATCTACATAAAATAGTCTGCGTAATCATTCTGAGACCAGGTTGCATAGAGAGAGTGAGTGACAGTGAATCTCTCGTTCATCAAGCGTGACTGGGAGCCCATCCTGATTCTTAACGGCAGCTTGAAAGCCAACCTATTGAATGGGTTCTGATTTCTCTTTCACATTGTTGACATGTTACACCATTATCCCACTAAGAGTAAGCCACAGAACCACAGAGTATCATACTTCTACTCAGCACACTTCAGCTATAATTTGTGCATTTGGCATAATGCTGTCAGACAGATCCGAAAGACTCTGCAGGAGGTAGACGCGGATGTCAACACACTGTCACCCACAGAACACATCACCAGCCAAACTACAGAAGCCAGACTGCAAGGTGTAAAAACACTAGTTATCCTTAAGGCACGATAGCCTGAAAACTCCCAAAAGGAGGCTACGTTGAGTTCTGGGGAAAAAAAGTATTCCAGAATGATGGCAAGAGGAACGTGTGGAGAAAAAAGGAACAGGCACTCCACCTCATCTGTGAAGTATAGGGACGGGGTGTTTGGTTTTGGGCATTTATGGCTGCCACTGGATCTGGAACACACAGTTGTGACAATGTGACCACCGATGGCAGCAGGGTAAATTCTGAAGTGTACAGAAACATTTTGTCTACCCCAAAACACCCCAATGACTAAACGTATTCGATAACATCATCAACATTCATCATGCAGCAGTACACTGACCGAAACACACGGCCTCGGGGGGGCAGTTTTTCATGGGCAAAAAGTGGAACAGTGAAAAGTCGACCACCAAATCTGAGTCAAGTTTATCATGTCTTTCACATGCCGAAGACCATGTTTAGGCAAACAGGCACAGGAACTGAAGATGAGTGCTGTAAAGGGCTGGAAGATAACCAGCGCCTCGCAGATCAATTACTGAATGCAAACAACGGGAGACCACCTAAAGATGACTACTTTTGTGTGCGGTATATACTGTTAATCTGTCCAAATACTTTTGGGACGCTGAGATGGGGGTCTACAATATGTACAAAACGTGTTATTCTATTATTTCTAATTGGTCCATTTGATAAGCATGCAAGTACCCTCAAATTAAAGCTGTCAGTCTGCTTAGTCATTGTGTCATTGCAATGTAAAAAAAAGCAGTTGAAGGCTTGTACAGCGTGTGCAATATCTATGATTAAAGACCCACACATTTACACAAACCTGTGAGAGACTTGGATGACAGGAGAGAAAGAGCGAAGAAAGGGAAGAAAAGAATGAGTTGGAAGAGGAATTCTAAAACCTACCTACTTCCATGACATAAATGAGAAAGATAAGAGGAGATATTTCAAAGAATTACCCATGGCCAAATTGATAGCTAATACCAGCCAGGTCCTCGTTACAGTAAGTCATGCTTTTAACCCAGATGAGACTTGTCTTCCCATATCAGATAGGAAATATTAGCAGTACAGGAATTAGTGTTCTATTATCTTCAGTCCATGCTGTAATTGCTGTAGAATTTATTTTTCAAAACTGAATAAAATTGAGAATGCTTTTTGGTTGATTTCTGGAATCAGATGTGTTCGTTTTGGTATTTTTCTAATGGATTTGTTTACTCAGTTGTTTTACAATGAGTTTGTTCTAATATAATATCTTGATTTGTTAAGTTACACACCCCCAACTGCAGCAAAATCATATATGGCAATAGTTTAAATGTTTTGACTGTATACAGTATATTTTGGTTAATAATATTACATATATGGTATATTGTATTGATTATGTAGCTATATGTCCTAGTTCACTTATATCACAGCTACAGCTCAATTTACAGCATGAAACCAGTCACGTGCATTACTGTCTAATGAAAGACGACAAGATGACGTGTCACATTTCAAAAAGCTTGTCGGACAGTGAGCAGCGTCTGCAAATACGCCCTCCAAAGCTGAATGGTTGTGCAACAGCAGTGTTGGATGCTGGTTCATACTCAGCAGTTACTGTGCAGTGTCGTGTTATAATGTTTCATATCGGTGTCTGCCTCATATGTGACACTATCATGAGACTTTACATATAAGACTATGCAAATGAAAAAACCCAAAACATTTATTTGACGCATGAAGATCAAGAAACGGAACAGGAGCGATATGAATCAATGAGATGACAAGTCTAAGAATGGTTAGAGGATTGAATCAGATAGGCAAAATGATTTACATCACATTGTAAAATGAAATATTAAACTACACATGGCTGATATTACAACAGAATACCAAAGAAAGGATCGACAAGGTGTTCTCAGGCCAGGAGCCTGTTGGCAGTCTGTCACATCCCCTTCCCCATAACTCCTGTTTGTTTAGTGTGCATGACGTTTTCGTTGTTGTTTGTTGATATGCGTGCCTGGTGCGTCTGTTCCGTGCCTGTCCTTGTGTTGTGTTCCGGTTGCCTGGGCAACGAGGCGAGGGCGGGGCGTTGCCTCCCTGGGTTGAGGCAGTTCCCACCTGACCGTCATCATCCACTCCCGCACCTGTTCTGGATCTGCAGTCTGCCACACTATTTAGAAGATGACCTGACTTCCAGCCCCCGCCGGATCGTTAAGTCCCAACCGTATGTTGAACTTTACGCGCCAGCTAACCTCGTTTTCTTCCTATCGACTCAGTCTTGTTTTGTCTGTCTGCCGTGTTCCCGTTTACCTGCCCGTAATCCTGCTTTTTGTTCCCTGCTTAGACATACCCATCAACAACACGCACCCGTCACCGCCCTGGATCTCCAAGCCACTATTCACCTACACCTGGATCGGCTTCGAGCCCAGCCTTTCTACCCTCCCTCCAGCACCTTCCTCCTGGTTCCCTGTTTTTGTCCAATAAACACTCCTGACTGTCTCACTGCGTCCAGTCTGCTTCTGGATCCGCGCAGGAACCCTGACACAGTCCAAAGAGAAACAGCAATGCAACATTTTTCCATGGACAGCCAAGGTGAAGAGAAGAAATATGTTGAATTCAACTTAAAATATAACCCACAATCTGGCATGTTTATTCATAGTGATTTTGAACAAACTCAGACCAAACCAGTAGCAATTCAACTAAAGAGACCATATTCAGTCAATATCTGACCTAGACACCTCTGGCAGCTATTACATCCATGAGTCTACAGTATTAGGATATAAGTCTCTACCAACTTTGCAGAGTCTTTGCCCTTTATTCTTTATAAAATTGCTCAACCTCCGTCACGTTAGATGAAAATTGCTAAACCTCCGTCAGGTTAGATTAAAATGGCTCAACCTTCCGACATTATACCCAGTTGAATTAAGGCTTTGCCTCGGACAGGGAAGGATATTGACCTTGTGCTTCTGTAGGTATGACCTTTTTGTCAACTCTGTAAAAGATGCAGTCCAGGACTTTTTGGAATAATAAGAACTATTTCTGCAGGGTAGTGAATACTTTTCAGAGTCAGTGTACAGTACAGTGTATGGTTTCTGAATTCACATCAGGGAACACGTTTCAAATAAAGACCCCTCATTGATGCACCAGGGTTTAAATAGTCAGTAAGTCAGTGTGGGCTGTGTGTTCAACACCATAACTGGGCAAACCAAGTTGGCTGAAGGTGTTCATCTCTGCCTGTGAGTGGCTAACTGACTTCCTGACCAACCAGACAAAACACGAGAAGACGGGGAAAAACATCTCCGATATTTATCCCTCAGCACTGGTGCATCAAAAGAATGAAAAGAAAAACGGGAAAAATTCATGATTAAAGTCACACTGTCAGCAGTGTTAAATTGTATTTTCTTTGGGAAGAACAGACAGTCTAGGGATAAACAATTAAAGTCACACTCTGTCAGAAGTGTTAAATTGTACTTTTCTTTGGGGAAAAGTGAAAGACTAGGTGAAAACAGACTCCTCTCTTTGAGGGGGTTTGCCTTGAAATGTGAAAACCATACATGAAAAAAATTAACCTTGAGAATTACTGTTGAGATTAATTACAGCTAAAGACAATTATGAATAACAACACTCATATGTTCAAAGGAAACAGAACCTTTGAATTACACCATTCAAAAAAAGCATTTAAGATGTTATCACATTTTCATGTGCTGTTATTTAAAAATACTACAGTTCAGAAAGGACGACGTTGCATGTGTGGCACCACAGAGGAAGAACATTGCAAGTCAAATGGCCCACTGGCGGCTTTAAAGCTCTATCTCAACTAAACATGTCCGCTGTTTGCTAGTAAGATTCTCAGTTTAATTCTTCTGTCACCCCGGGGAACATTTGAACACATACAGTACATGGCTCCACATGTGTGACTGAGTGAATTCCAGAACAAAGGATTCTAGAACCGGTGGAAGAGAGGCAAGGACGAGGCATGCGTCAGCAATTCTGTTTGCTAAAGGTGTTCATCTCTGCCTGTGAGTGGCTAACTGACTTCCTGAGCAACCAGACAAAACACGAGAAGATGGGTAAAAACATCTCCGATATTTATCCCTCAGCACTGGTGCATCAGAACAGTGAAAAGAAAAAGGGGCAAAAACAGCCTCCTTTGTTTGAAGCAGTTTACCTTGAAATATGAAAACCATACATGAAAACAATTAACCTCAATAATTACTATTGAGATTAGGGTTAGAATTATTACCGTGAGTTCAGCTATGTGATAATATCGGCTGGTCTGGCCCTTTCACTAATGTTCTGTGTGAAGGCTGTCCTGTCTTAAAGAAGCAACGTTGGAGGCTTTGGAAATCTTTTCTTTGTTTGGTTGTCTGCAGGCTTAAGGTTCATTAGTAGCGAGCAGTGGTGCATAAGAAAAGCGTCTATAATGCTGGGGAAAGTGTACTTCATCAAAGTTAGCGGAACTCATATGTTTCAGGCCTTCATCTTCTTCATCAGTCTCCTCTTCTTCAGAACATGTGTTGTCTTCAAACGAGGAAAGTAAAAACCAGAGGTAAAGAAGAAGTGAAGACAGACAGAAGTTAGTGACAAGATATGACACAAGCCTCTCTCCGATCTTGATCATATGGCTTTCACAATGCCGGACGTTGTGAAAGCCATGAAAATGGTCACAAAATGGTCACTTTATCCATTTTGACAACGTTTTAGATCAAATTTATTTTTAACTGTGAAAATATATTCAAAAGGGTGTCATATAGTATTCCAGAAAAATACATGAAAATACATTCAGTCTATAAAACAACCATTCAAATACTGAAAAAAAAAATTCTATGGAAGATGCTCAAATACAAACGTATTTGAACCCAGGTCTGACTTCATGCAGACGGTGTGATCGGCTGCCAGTGTTGTCATGTTTCTGCCTGGGAGAAACCAGACACCCCTTTGAAGTGGGAATATATTTTTAGCCTGGATTCAGATTTAGTGACACACATACAGGAGCTGAAAGAATAGTTTGGAAAAGGGTGAGAAAGCGGAAGGAAAGAGAGAGGAGAAAAAGACAGAGGACGAAAAGAAAGAAAAGAGGGGAGAAGACAGAAATGGGGGAAAGAGAAGCAGGTGGAACGAGGTACTGGTGGAGGAGAGAGTGAAAGAAATGGGAGGGAGAGAGATAGATAAGGATAAAGAGACAAGAGAGTGTTCTGTAGTTCAACGACTCAGCAGCTTAAATTGTCGATTGAGAATTTTTGAATATGACCCGTTTCTGAGGCTCCCTATTTGCCAATTGACTTGAAAGCGCTGTGTTGGCGTCAGAGTTTAAGTACATGAGGTCGGTGTTTTTTTGCACCACGTTAGCGGGGGAAAAGTTTGATCAGCGCTGTCAATGATGCAGGATGATGCTTCTCTAGGAGCCCTCAGCCACAACGGCACCCTCACAGCTCCTGGGGAGGAAGGGAGGAAGCTCAGCAGCTTTCTCCCTGAGGTGGGGAGGTAATTAAAGAGATTCAAACAAGATTTTTTGGGGGGGGGTTCACACATCAAACAAAATGACTTACGTTATATACAATACATGACTGTCATCCGCCTGCTTTGGCTGGTGAGAGCTACGTTCAAAGTCACAGGCGGAAACTACACAACATGCATACACAAAAAAACGTTTCATATAATCGCTCACTGTCCTCACGGTGATTCTGTGGTTTGTCACATACATTGGCATGTTAACGTGTCTCTCTGAGGGATGCTTCCCGTGTTCCCACTTCCCTCATGTCTGTTGTATGTGTGTATCCTCTGTGTGTTGGTTTCTGTTAAACCAAAATGGCAGTCTGGCCTGCTGTCCTTGTAACGTGTCCTGTTAGTGATGATCGGCCTGCGGTCCGGACGGCGCCCTATCCCCCTATATAGTGCCCTCCGTTTTGACTGGAGACCTGGTAAAAACTAGTGCACTACATGGGGAATAGGGTGCCCTTTTGGACTGCGGACCTTGTTTCCTCTTCCAGGGGGGAGCGTCCACATGTCAGCACCTAAAGTTCAGTAGGAGCCCACGGTGCATTACAGGATAATGACTTTATAATTGGTTCTCCACAGGTGGTGTACCTGAACTGTGTGTGTGTGTGTGTGTGTGTGTGTGTGTGTGTGTGTAGGCTGCATGTACTTGTGTGCAACATTAATGATTGTCCTTGGCATCCACTGCCTCTCTGCTGGCTGTGCACAGAAGGCCGCCTCAGTCTGCGGAGGGCCGTGAACTGTCCTGTCCTGGCGCGCCGGGCGGCCCAGTGGCCGGAGCATCAGGCCAGCAACCGGTAGGTCACTAGTTCAGATCCCAGGTCATAGTCAAAAAGCTGTTGTTCTCTTCCAAATCAAGGCAGTTAACCGTAATTCCTCTTAATTGTTGGCCTGAATATCACATCAGTTTCTGGTGCCTAAGAAAAAAAACTAATAAATACAGAAGCGTATCCAATATTGGGAGGTTTCTGACAGCAGCACTGTGAGTTCTTCACAGGACATAGACACTGTGTCCTGACACGTCCCTCTACATTCTACATAAAATAACAACTCGTGATTTCTAAGTGTTGGCAGTGGAACCCATAAGGTTAAGCTGTCAGTAGAAGTTGAAGACTGTTTGGTAAATCTTCAGTAAAATCTGGTTCTCAAGAGTTCTGGAATCCAGGATTGATATCATTAGTGGGTGCCTGTAATTCAGGAGGGCCAGGTGTATTAAAGTAACATTATAACTCTCTATTACAAATTCTCTATTACTGTACATTCAACGGAATAAAAAAAAACATATAAGCCCATCAGTACGGCACTCTGTGAATCAAAACTAGCTGATAGTCAACGTGTCGTCCCCCAGCAATCACGCAGCGCCCCTGTGGGCCAGGGAGATTTTGTAAATGCCAGATATCATACCAACACATCATTCCTTGAGTATACGAGCTCCAACATGCCGACCCACGACCTCGCTAAGGATCTATAGAGACCACATTATGCCAGTGGCATCCGCATTAGTGGGCTTTGTCGTGTGTGTCCTGTCCTCATGTACTGTATCTGTCCAGTCTGCTGCTAAACCAAGACACAGTTCAGTGAAAGCGGCAGTAAGGTATTATAGCTCTATTGCCTCCTCTCATCCCGAATCAGTTATCGCTGTATCGATCAGATAAAGGAGTGCATTACTGGCTGAACAGGAGCTCTGGCCGAAGGACTGGTAAAGCAATAAAGGATTATTGATTATGTTGCTGGCGTGTGTGTGTGTGTGTGTGTGTGTGTCATCAGTGTATTTTCTAAGTGTGTGTTCTAGGTGTGTGCTCTATGTGTGTGCTCTGTGTGTTCTATGTGTGTGTTCTAGGTGTGTGTTCTAAGTGTGTGCTCCATGTGTGTGCTCAGTGTGTTCTAAGTGTGTGTTCTAAGGGTGTGTTCTAGGGGTGTGTTCTGGGGGTGTGTTCTATGTGTGTGTTCTAAGTGTGTGTTCTTAGCGTGTGTGTTCTAAGTATATGTTCTAAGTGTGTGTTCTTAGCATGTGCTGTGGTACAGTCAGTAGCCTGTAGTGTGTTCCATTGCCAAGGGGAGAGCCAGCTATAGCACTGATCTGCCTGAGATAGTTAGGGATAAGGTCTAGAACGATAATGCCCACAGTGATGTAGTAATAATGCATGCTCACTGTCCTTACAGATTTAGATAAACACAAAGAATTGCACTCTCCTTTTTTCCTCTCTCACTCTCTCTCGATAGACCCAAGGTGTAGCCAGGAAGAATTCAACATTGCCCTTGTGTATTTCAGACAGGGGCAAGAAAGGGAGGTGGGGGATGAGGGGTGAAAGGGGAGGTGGTGGAAGAGAAGCCAGGGGACGTAGAAGAGAAAGAAACGTCCTAGAGGGTTTCTCTCCACACATCATAGAGGCAGCAGAATAGTGGACATTCAGGAGCATAGAGCAAGCAAGCAAGCTTATTTATATAGCACAATTCATACATCGAAGCAATTCAATGTGCTTTACAAAGAAAAATAAAATAAAAAATATATAAAAATACAATAACATAAAAACAAATACTCAAATTAAAACATCAAAACAAATGAAAACAGCATAATAATAAAAATACAATAAGAAAACACAAAGATATAAAAAAAATGGGATAAAAACATAGGAAGCTATGAGGCTAAACAGTGTGGTTAAGTTTAAGTGCTCAGTCGTAGGCACGTGAAAAGAGTAGTGTTTTTAACCTGGATTTAAAAATGGATATGTTTGGGGCACGTCTAAGATCTTCTGGTAGTTTATTCCAGTTGAGTACAGCATATGTGCTAAATGCAGCTTCTCCATGTTTAGTTTGGGCTCTGGGCTCTACTAGCTGTCCTGTGTTCATGGATCTAAGAGCCCTGCTAAGTTTATATTCTTCAAACATATCAGAAATGTATTCGGGTCCTAAACCATTCAGAGATTTATAAACTAAAAGCATCACTTTGAAATCTATTCTGTAACTGACTGGAAGCCAATGTAAAGATTTAAGAACCGGAGTGAAGTGCTCTGTTCTCTTGGTCCTGGTTAACATTCTAGCAGCCGCATTCTGAATGAGCTGCAGCTGTTTTACAGTCTTTTTCTGGAGTCCATTTAAGAGGCCATTACAGTAGTCAACCCTACTAGAGATAAAAGCATGGATGAGCTTCTCTTGGTCTTTTTGGGACACCAAGCCTTTGATTCTGGCTATATTTTCTACATGATAGAATGCTGTTTTGGTGACCGCTTTGATATAACTGTTAAATGTGAGGTCTGAGTCTATTAGAACACCAAGATTACTCACTTGATCCCTGGTTTTAAGGGCCCGAGAGTCTAGCTCTTTACTAATAGTTGTTCTTTTACTTTTGTTGCCAAACACAATAATCTCAGTTTTATCTTGGTTTAATTGTAGACAATTTTGGTTCTAGGTATTTATCTAGGTATTTATGCGCTCTACACAGTGACACAGAGAGTCTATTGAGCTGTTGTCATACGGTTCGAGAGCCATATATTTTTGAGCATAGCAGCATAGCTGTGGTAGTTAATGTTGTTGTTCTGTAGAACTTGGCCCAGAGGTAGCATATAGAGGCAGCAGAATGGTGGACATTCAGGAGCATGGAGGCAGCAGAATGGTGGACATTCAGGAGCATAGAGGCAGCAGAATGGTGGACATTCAGGAGTATAGAGGCA
>JACXGI010009555.1:0-30002 GCA_016801175.1 Esox masquinongy
AATTTTCTGAGATACTGAATTTGGGGTTTTCATTAGTTGTCAGTTATAATCATCAAAATTAAAAGGAATAAACACTTGAAATATATCAGTCTGTGTGGAATGAATGTATACATTATACAAGTTTCACTTTTTGAATGGAATTACTGAAATAAATCAACTTTTTGATGATATTCTAATTATTTGACCAGCACCTGTATATTCCGAAAGGGCAAGCACAACAAAGGCTTTAATGGGGGTTCCATCTTGTTTTCCGACTTGGACACTGGAACACGATCAACTTGGGTTAACTAGAGTGTGACGTCATTCCCAGTTCTGAGTTCCGACTTCCGACGTAAATGGAACACAGCATTAGGCCGTATATAGCGTCCATCTAGTCGAACCATTTCCAGATCTTTCGGTTTGAACCACTTCAAACATTGTGGTCCTTTATAGAGCGATAGTCGCTTTTAAGTTTTTTTTACTTTTCCCTACACTGTTGGAATAATCTTTGGTAGCCATGTGTGGCCAACAGTTCGGAGACTTCTTGGTAGACCTTCTCGCTACGAGTTGCCCCATCCAGCTCTCGCTGGATCCTTTCGCCGGCAACCAGACTGAGAAATGTATGCACGTCCTCAATTGACCATGGCGTGGTTTTGCGGTTCGCCATTTTTCTTAAGAATTCTATAAAAAAAAAAATGTAAAATTGTGGCCACAACAAAAAATCTGCTTGTTTTGTTTTGCTCTGCTGCACGCTCGATTCACACCGGTTTATGCAGGGTGTCGCAGCGTGTAACGAGTCGCTCTTGTCCAATCAGAAGTCTTCCGTGTTTCCACGACGCCTTTTGGTATTGCCTCAGCTCGCTTGGAACCTCGACCGAGCAGGTACTAAAGAAAGTATCTGGTACCTGGTACTATCCTAACTTTTGGCCAGTGGAAAAGCAAAAAAGGCGAGCCGTGTAGAGCCGAGTCGAGCTGGTACCATCCAGTGGAAAAGCTCCCAAAGCGCGTAGAGGCGAGTAGAGTCGAACCGGTACCATGCAGTGGAAAAGCGCCATAAGTCACTCTGGATATTATAAGAGTGTCTGCTAAATGACTAAAATGTAAATGATCACGTTCAATCCAGATACCTGGGATCACAATTCACGGGGCATGCGACAGCTCTGGATTTACTGCAGCATTTTAAAGTAAGTAGCTATTTATTGGCATTTATCAAATTTTGTTTTATGGCAGTAGTTATTGTTTTTTATTTTAAGTAATTCAATAAACAGTAGTAACAGGAGTGAGTTAATAAATGTGCCTATTGTTTTACTCATCAGTTAGATTAAGGTGGGAGGATTAATTCAAACAGTAATTTGGGAAAAATATCGCAAATGCCATAATTTATTCAATATTTGTTTTTGATTAATATTGTTCAGTGAGGAATGTTAGGTTATTAATTTGGTTATAAAATGTTAGGCTTTAAAATGTAAGATGCTTAATGGGTAGTTGAATACATAAACAAACATTTCTTTAACATTTATTCTTCACATGGCGTAATTACAAATGTGCCTTGTAATTAGAATATTCCACTATACATGTTATGTGCTGTATATAATGCTTAAAGTGTAAATTGTTAATGTTTTAATGGTGCAATGTAGACATTGGTTTTTCAAATTTAACCTTAGCCTTTACATTATATTTTCATGTCATTCTTAGGAGTGTGTGGAGCAACTGGACCTGCAAAGATTGCTCTCCATATCCATGGATGGGCCCAATGTTAATTGGTGTTTTTTGGAGCTTCTGCAGCAGGATCACACTGAGCAGTATGGGGAGCTGTGGTCTCCTCACCCTATGTATCTCTTTCAAATGTGGCTTTTCTATGTGGCAGCTGGTAAAGGTTCTAAGGGCCATGCATAATATTCTATTTCACAATGTGCCTACAAGAAGGGAGGACTTCACTGCTCTTATCAAATCCTCTGTATTCCCATTACAATTCTGTGGCCATAAGTGGATTGAGAACCAGACTTGTGGAGAGGGCTATAGAGAAGTGTGGCCATGACTGATCTTGTATGTGGCTGCGGTAAGAACCAAAAAAAGCTCCCAAACCCTGGACTAGGGTTATTTGACACCATTGCATCAGACCAGCAAGTTTAGCTCATTCTGGCCAAACCACAATTCTTCATGGTTATCTCCAGGACCGTTGACAAAGTACCAGACTGACAAGCCAGTGTTGCCATTTCTTTGCAAAGATTTGGCTGAATTAATCAAGGTTTTGATTTATATTTTACCCTTGCACAATTTGATATCACTATTTAAGTATTAACTCTTATCACCATTAATTAGTTTATTGTACTCTTGATGATATCTAGGTTGACATTGAAGATTTATGTAATATGTAAATATATGTGTATATATATTACTTATATTACCTGTTACTTCCATCCCAAATATTAATGTTCAATTCCCCTTTTGTCACTGTCTTGTCTGGAACTCCTCAGTAGGTCCTGGATAGTCGAGGGCACGCATATGCTTCCTTTAAAGGGATGGTTCGTCCAAAATTCTTTCTTTTTTTAAAAAATCCACTTCAAAGACTTATTCCTGAAGGCACATATGTCTCGTTTCCACTGGTGCCAAACACTAGTGTTTTACCCTGACGTCCAGAAATTTTTCTGTTTCCATTGACACGGGCCAGCACCAGCCGGCCACTAGGCTGTGGCCAAGTAGCCCGGCTTTCAATGGTGCCAAGCCCCAGACTTTAGGACTTAGGGTGGGGTTTGCGGGTTGACACGTTACGTGCTGTGAAAACGCGGCATGTTGTTCTAGTCGAATAGCGATGTGTATCGTTTGCTTTAGGCTTCTCGTAATGGTTTTCATCTGATCTAACAAACAGAACACTGATAAAATAAAGAAAATAAAACAACAGTATAGGGAAGCGAAGACTCAGAACGGAAAGAGTTGGAACGATCGAAGTTAGTGCGATGCCATTGACTCAATAGAAAAACGTAGCGCTGAGACCGAGATGTAGCCTAGAGAACCTATAACAACAAAATTACCTCAGAATTCTCCCAAATCCGTCGATTTAAGGTAGATAGTTTTGACAAAATACTTATTTAACTAAATAATAAATACACTGGCTTGCAGTTGCAGTGTCACGAGTGTAGGTGCAGAAGGAGCCAGTCACAGACGTTTGAGGAAGAAATTAATTTTATTACTCAAGTTCAAACGCTGTATTGTAAACAAACTGAGCATGGCATTATTGTTTATTTTATTTTACTACCAGAAACTACCAAATTTATTTTTCGTAACTGGAAATCCAAATCGTGTTGATAGTTTACTCCTCCCTCCCCTCCTGAGCCCCTCTTTAAGTCCTTGGTACCAAATGTATAGTCAAAACAGAAAGCTCTAGAGCCTACATTAGCATAAATCACCGGTGTAGCCCTGGTACTGGGGTAAAGCACCAGTGGAAATGCGCGATTAGAGTAATTTT
This sequence comes from Esox masquinongy, assembly GCA_016801175.1. Lineage (NCBI taxonomy): Eukaryota > Metazoa > Chordata > Actinopteri > Esociformes > Esocidae > Esox > Esox masquinongy. The sequence continues at coordinate 3,446 of JACXGI010009555.1, forward strand.
TTTCAAACAATCCATTATTCAGCCCTGTCCCAGTCTGTAATTAGCATTATTAGCATCGTCCAAATTCATGAATGGAAACGGTTAGTACCACTATTATAAAGCTGCATTGCAAGCGGAAAACTACTCGAACACTTCAAACTGCATTCAGTAATATTTCGCGGTACCATTGAATAACTGTACACTGACGAAACAGCTGGTGGAATTGGCTGAATTCAAACTGTCACTAGCAAATTATTTCCTATTGCCACCATACATAGCTTCTGTTTTTCGGCAGTGATGTCATTGAGGTGAGCGTGACCTTTAACCTCAACAAGCTATGTCAAGATAGGTTGTTTTGCCTAGCTGGCCCATTTTTGTCGGTGGACATCAGAATAATATTTGTAATTGTGGAAAATGCCATGGTCATAAGAAAGGTACAAGAGAGGAGACTTGAGGTTTCACTCGTTGCCATATCTGTAAGGTCTGTTCACAGTTCCATCTCTCAACCCCATCACCAGGACGACACATAGCCTCCAGATCCCAAGATCCTCCAGATCCCAATCACAATGAACGCAGCACTCCTCCAAGCTCCCAATCACCGAAATAGCCTGAATGACTTCCGACCTTTCGCACTCACCCCCACAATCATGAAGTGTTTCGAAAGACTAGTTCTAGTTGCCTCCCCCCAACACTGGATCCCTACCAGTTTGCCTATCGGTCGAACAGGTCTACAGAGGACGCCATCTCCACAACTTTACCCTCTGCCCTCACCCACCTGGACAAAACCAACACCTATGTGAGAATGTCATTCATAGACATCAGCTCAGCGTTCAACGCGGTCATCCCCTCTAGGCTGGTCAACAAACTCCATGACCTGGGGATCAGCCTCTCTCTCTGCAACTGGATTTTGAACTTCCTAACTAACAGACCCCAGTCTGTCAGGTTAGACAACTTCACCTCCTCCAACCTGATCCTGAGCACTGGTGTTCTACAAGGCTGTGTGCTGAGCCCTCTCCTGTATTCCCTCTTCAGCCACGACTGCGTTCCTGTACACTGTTCCAACACCATCATCAAGTTTGCAGATAACACCACGGTGGTCGGACTGATCAGTGACAATGACGAGTCAGCCTACAGGAAGCGCCTGGCGGCGTGGTGCGCTGACAACAACCTGGCCCTCAACGCAAAGAAAACCAAGGAGCTCATTGTGGATTACAGGAAATCTAAAGGCTGCAGTCATGCCCCAGTTCTCATGGAAAGCACTGAGGAGGAGCATGTGTCCAGCTTCAAATTCCTGGGTTTCCACTTCTCCGAGGACCTCTCCTGGACCCTCAACATCTCAGCCCTGATCAAAAAGGCGCAGCAGCGCCTGTACTTATTGAGGAGGCTAAAGAAAGCCTGTTTGTCCTCCAAGATCCTTGTGAACTTTTACCGCTGCACAAACGAGAGCATTCTGACTAACTGCGCCACAGTGTGGTTTAGCGGTTGCTCTGTAGCCAACCAGAAGGCCCTGCAATGGGTGGTGAAAACCACCCAGCACATCCCTGGTGCCCAGCTTCCAGCCATCGTAGACCTCCAGCAAAAGCGGTGTCTGCGCAGGGCGCGTGGGATCATGAGGGAGGGTCCCTGATGATGAACACGTAATCACATCCATCCCACAAACTGTTTGCCCTCCTACCATCAGGCAGGCGGTGCAGGCCTCTTCATTCCCGCACCAGCAGGCTCAGGAACAGTTTCTTTCCACCTACTTTAACCCTGCTGAACTCCGTGACCCAGAGAACTTTGTGAACTCTGTGACCCATCACTAACCATACCTCTCCCCTGCCTCTCAGGGACCTTGTTGCACTGCTCCCTTTGTACTACTCTGACACTGACAGAAGTCTGATAATGGAAGTTTTCAGTTGTTACATGTGCGTGTCTACAACGGGAACCACAGTGCTGCTATCCCTGCATTTCAGATGCACATGCACCTTGCACATTCGGTTTGCCTCTTTGCACATTTAGAATTGCCATCGTACTTGCATTTTTACAGTTGTTACATACGCATGTTTACCTCGGGGACCTCATTGCTGCTATCTCTGTATCCCAGTTGCACATGCTACCTTACTCCTATAATTTGCCTCGATTGCATATCTAGAATGCCACTTAGAACTGCCATTTGTTCCCGCACAACTATTATCCCGCTTGTAACATATACTTTACTTAATACATGTAAATTTTCTGCCCTCCTCTATTTGCCTTAATTGCACATTTAGTTTTGCCTTATGTGCTGCATTTGCCTCCATTGCTCATCTATACGTTCCACTTGTAATATACATATACAGCTCTGGAAAAAATTAAGAGACCACTGCACCTTTTCTTTCCTTTCCAATAAAGTTGAAAAGGATGGTTTTGAGTGAGGAACAGAAGGGTTAAAATTGAGACCACTGCAAATTGAACGCTTCTGTTCCTCACTCAAAGCTCTCCTTTTCAACTTTTTTGGAAAGGAAAGAAAAAGGCATAGTGGTCTCTTAATTTTTTCCAGAGCTGTACTTAATATGAAAATACTTGTACATTTTTTGCCCTCTTCTATTTGCACTTCTGGTTAGATGCTAACCACATTTCGTTGTACTGTACTTGTACTTGTTCAATGACAAAGTTGAATCTAATCTAATCTAATGCTAAGCCCGTTCAAGAGTTTGTGATAGCTTTCTAATGTTCTTTGATCCTAGCATGCCTTCTGTGTTTATGATTTAGTTTATCCTAGTCTGTACCTTTGCCTGAGCCTTTTTGACATGCGCACTTGTACTTTGGATTTTGCCTGCTAGTTTACATAGTTATGTATAATATTGCTATACTTGCTATATCTATAATATTCAATACTGATACCCATATTGTTCATATTCCCCATCCTACTCCTTTTAAAGTTTACACTGTTATGTATATTATTGCTATATTTTTTGCTATATTTTTGCTTTATATATTTCTTAATTCTTGTCGTGTGCCATGTTACAAGAATTTCATTGTGCAGGATGACGCTGTGTTATTCGGTTCATTTGATAAATAAACTTTGAACTTATGGATTTCCTTTGTTTGGATCGACTTCTGCCTGATCACATCTTGACCATGCTGTTTGCCTGCTCCCGGGGTTTTTGGTTTGATATTAAATTCTACCCGGTCTGCAATTGGTACAATACCTCTGCCTCTCCGGAGTCGTATTGTGGCAGAATCAATGGAGCAACTTCGCAAACGAGACATACAAAATTTGCTAGAAACATTTCAAAGAGCACCATGACCCACATTCCAATAGAAGAGGACTAAAGGCGAATGAAATTCCATCGAGTTACCCAGTTCAGCCCGTGGAGACAAGACAGATTGTAAGTAATACTTCCAATTGCTATGTTATAATACACAAAGTACACATTGCCTCCTGATATTCTGGGCAAGGGTTTAGCTGCTGGCAAGCTTCTATTTGTTCAATTAATCAACTGTGTATTATGGTTAGAACAATTAAGGCTCTATCCTCAGAAAAATGTTGTTCGTGCTCGTATTCAGCAGACATATATATGTATTTTCCTTTCTCTCTCAAGCAAATAAAGTTTCACTGTCCGAGGTGAATATCAAAGACGAAATAGGTAACTTTCTTTCTAGCTAGCGAATACCAACTTTCATTTACTGTGATGTAAACACTTACTCTTCCCGAAAGAATGTGTGGGTTGATTCAATTGTGAACAAAACTGACCGGTAAACACTGGAAGTACCCCTTTATTTGAAATGAAAATTATATCACGAAAATTAAAACTTTATTTCGAAGAATACAACATCATGTTCTTTGAGGTAAACAACACCAGTTGTTTTTGTTTGGAGTGTTTTAGAGTAGTTTCCATTCATGAATTTGGACAATGCTAATTACAGACTGGGACCAAGCTGAATAATGGATTGTTTGAAAAATGACTATGTGCCTTCAGGAATATCTCTTGAAGTGGACTTTTAGAGAAATAGGAATTTTGGATGTGTTTCTGTCACACATGTTAAGGTACTCTAGTCAAACTATTTAAACACCAATTTGTGTTGTCCTTGCTGGAGCCTCAGCTGTAGTCGGAAGTGCCGTGGCCAAGAATCAATCCTGGCCTCCGTGACGCTGTTGTCCTGCAAGACCAGCCTACTATGCCACATGAAGCTAAAAAATAATAAAGATGGTAAATGGAATTTGTATTACATTTAGTTTTCTTTTTGTCAGAATCTTCTTAGGTGTTTTGTCAAAAATGAGCTCCCCCAAGGACATCGATCCACTCCAGCTGATCAGACTGGATGTCGCTGAGGAAAGGAACTGGGTCCACTCTAAGGAAATGGACATAGGCTTGGGTGCTGTGTCAATCTTCAAGGTTGCATGAAAAATTAGAAGTATTATTTCAAATAATGGTCAGGATGTAGGTAACTAGTGGTTTTGTATAAAGTCATTCAGCTCTATTTATGGTTTATCCTGAAGAATAATATTAATCCAATATTCTTCTGTCAGGAACTCCAAAGAAAGCCAAACAGCAGTGTAGGAGAGCTTATGGTCTTAGAGTTTAGGAGGGACTGTAATGACTGATCATTTCTATTTATATATATCTGTTTTGTTATAGGTGATGTGATAACCCAACAGTTGCAACATTTCCCATCTCTTGAGGCAAAGAAGTGAGCCCTTTCTTTCCTACCAACCCACATAAATGTGGTTGGATATCTTCCTGCATGACTACCTCAGCCAACCTTACCTGGAACTCTGGGGTTTCTTTAAGAAGCTTCTTCTCATATGTCATGGGCAGGCAACTGTTGAGAGAGGCTTCTCCATCAATAAGGAGGTGGACTCCTGTAACATGCAGGAGGGCACATTCATTGCCCAGACACAGGTATGTCACAATGTCACAGTCTGTGGTGGGGTTCTCCAAGTCTCTCTGACCAAGGAGCTGTTGACCACTGTGATCAGCACGATCTAAATAGACAACACCTGGATCAGGAGAAAAAGAAGGAAATCGTTGTGCAAGGTCAGAAACGAAAAGCTGCAGAGGACCACATAGGAGAACTAAAAATGAAGAGGAAAACACTTCTGGAAGTGTCCCAAAGCCATGAACGTTATGCTGACAGGTTGGCTGACCAAGTGGATGGCAAGTCTGGCACTTTGATGGCTCAGCTCATCACCAAGTCCAATATACTCAGGAAGAGATTTAAAGAGAAAATGAATGAACTGAAAAAGATTGAGGCAGAGCTTGAGAGAAAGAACTTGGAACTTTGACACATGCCATGATCAGTGATCAGTGAAACAGACACCAATTCTTCCCTCCTGAGAGTAAAGGTGAAAAGGCTATCAGGGACTTTATTATTATTTTATTTTCGCTCAAGTTGGGGTAATCTTTCGCCACTGTTGAAGGCTGTTAAAGAAAATGTTAACTATATTGGTCCATGAAGCTGTATTATTGAAGGCCATGGTAAAGTCTAAAAAAATATATTTTAAAATAAATCTGTCTTGAACAACTTACCTTGTGTTTTTACACTTTCGAGCACTGATTTGAAGCTGTGCAGCTTCCAGAAAGCATGAACAATGGCTCAAAACCACTGAAACAAGTATTTACTTCAAACATTTAAGCTCTCAGTAATGGTCACAGTATCATTTAAGCTTGAAAAAAGTTGTGTTGAAACAGGTCTTAAATAACATTCAAAATTATATAAAAAATATTGTTAAAAGTCTTTAATTGCTGAAACCTGCAGGTACTCTTATTATAATGTATGGTCTATTTTGCTGTAGGAACTCTTAGGTGGGCTGCCTAATAAGTGACAAATTGCTTTAAAAACAGCTTTACAAATAAAGCAAATAATTTTGATAGCAGGGGCTGGAAGAAGGAAGGTAGCCAGTGGCCTCAAATTTTCCAGCCCATAGGAGTTTAGGTGGAATGATCTAGTTGTACTAGCTGATAGTGTTGGGCCTTCTGAGTCATTTTGGTGAGCCGGCTTGTCTGGCTCCGTTCACCAGAAAGAGCCGGCTCATTTGGCTACTGAACAGCTCTTTGTGTAAAATGCATGAAATAACCCCAAAGCAAAGAAGGAAGTATGGCTGTGGAAACATGTTTTGATCAGGGGGTGATTGAGGGCAGGACCAGTGGTTAATTTGACCTGGATCCTGCTGGAACGGATCCAGTTTCTCTCAGACTTCCATCAGTTTGTTCCGGTGTTGTGTCGAAAACTGTCCCCCGGCCAGAATCTGATCCACCTTCGCGTGAATATGCACGCAATTTTCCATTGCTGCAATATGCTTGCTTGTGTGATGTTTGTCCTTCATTTCCTTGTCAATTTAGCATACGTTTCTCTGATCTTAGTTGAAAAAAACATTAATTATTTGTCCTCATTTTATTATCGAGAAAAATTGCTGTTTGTTCACACGGAAGATGCCTGTAATGTGCAGTTTTCTGCTGGGCTATTTTTTCCAGTGTACTAGTCTATAAACACATAAGTTTTCCAGAAGTGTACACCAACATCGCTGACATCTCTCTTTTTTACTCATTTGGAAGTGTGTTAGTTTAAAATCTAGCCATAGCTTTTCTGACAAAAAGAAAATTAGCCAATTATAGCCAACCCCCCTGAGACCCAACAAAACATTTGTTTTGGAATTTAGATTTATATCACTGTAATGTTGGGTGCATATTACCAAAATAATCTATTTGTTATTGTACACTGCTCAGAAAATTTAAGGGAACACGTAATCATCACAGTATAACACCAAATCAGTTAAACTTCAGCTATATCAATCTGTCCAGGTTGGAAGCAAAAGTGATTGTGAATCAGTGTCACTTGTTTTGGTGCAAATGAAAGTGACAACAGGGGCACTGGAGAGGTAACAGCAAGACATCCCCAAAAAGGGAATTGTTTTGCAGGTGGTGGCCATAGACAATTGCTCTCTCCTTATCCTTCCTGACTGATTCTTCTCTAGTTTTGTGTTTTGCTAGTGTCCTTGTCACTCCTGGTAGCATGAGGCAGTACCTTGCAGCCCATTCAGGTTGCACAAGCAGTACAGCTCCTCCAGGATGACACATCCATACATGCTGTCGCATGGTTTGCTGTGTCGCCCAGTACAGTGTCAAGAGCATGGAGGAGATACCGTTACACAAGGAGAGCTGGACAGGGCTGTAGAAGGGCATCAACCCAGCAGCAGGACAAAGGAGGTATCTGCTCCTTTGTGCGAGGAGGAACAGGAGGAGCACTGCCAGAGCTCTACAAAATGACCTCCAGCGGGCTACTGGTGTGCATGTTTCTGACTAAACAGTCAGAAACAGATTCCATGAGGGTGGCATGAGGGCCCGACATCCTCTAGTGGGACCTTTGCACACAGCCCAGCACCGTGCAGCTTGATTGGCATTCACCAGAGAACACCACAATTGGTAGGTCTGCCATTGGCGCCCCGTCCCCTTCACAGATGAGCAGGTTTCACACTGAGCACATGTGACAGACGTGAAAGAGTCTGGAGACGCCGTGGTGACCATTATGTTGCATGCAACATCATCCAACATGACTGGTTTGGCGGTGGGTCAGTGATGGTCTGAGGAGGCATACACTTGGAGGGTCGCACAGACCTCCACGTGCTAGCCAGCAGTACCCTGGCTGCTGTTGGGTACCGGGATGAAAGTCTCAGACCCATTGTCAGACCATAAGCTGGTGCAGTGGGCCCTGGGTTCCTCCTGGTGCAGGAGAATGCCCTGCCTCATGTGGCCAGAGTGTGTAGGCAGTTCCTGGATGATGAAGGCATTGATGCCATTGACTGGCCCTCATGTTTCCCAGACCTGAATCCAGCTGAGAACCTCTGAGACGTTATGAATCGGTGCATCCGATGCTGCCAAGTAACGCCACAGACTGTCCAGGAGCTCACTGATGCCCTGATCCAGGTCTGGGAGGAGATCCCCGAGGACACCATCCACCATCTCATCAGGAGCATGCCCAGACGTTGTCGGGAGAGCATACCGGCCCATGGGGGCCATACACACTACTGAGTCACATTATGAGTTGCCGTGAAGAAATTTACGCAAGTTGGAACAGCTTGTGATTTCAATTGTTTACTCTGATTTTCGGCGTAAGTTTGAATCCAGCCCTCAATCGGTTGGTGATTTTGGTTTCCATTGACTGTTATGTCATTTTGTTCCCAACGAATTACACAATGTACAGTCAAGATTTTGAACTTTAATATATTTCGTTCATCAAGACCTGATGTGTGATTTCAGTGTTCCCTTAATTTTTTTGAGCAGTGTACAAATGTGAAGAATACTGTGGGTACTACGTGCATGCTATCAACAATGTAATTTGCTTTTGATTTTAAAAAAATGCACCATTTACTAGATTGTTACTAGTTGACTGAAAACATTCTCAAGTAAAGCAACTAACTTGAAGAAATTAGGTCTGCCTAACTCAAGGACAGAATACCAATATACTGTACAAGCTTTAACCAAAGTACAACATTTTGAAAGGATAGGCCATTCGGTTACTGACAAACTAGTGAGTGTCTGTTTTCCAGGGGCACGGCGATCTCCGGCATCGTGTTTGGCGTGGTGTTTCTGATGGGAGCTGTGGCGGCCTTATTCCTTTGTGTGTGTATGTGTGTGAAGAATGGGAGAGGGGCACGTGTCGGGGTGTTCAACACCTCTTATATCAACACTGTGAGCCAGGGCTACCCAGGTAAGACCAGAGATCATGTAGGAACAGGTCCGCTTTATTCATACTGTATTAATAAGTCACTGAACGAAAGGTTGCCAATACAAATCCCTTAGCTGTCACCAAAAGTAGTTGTCAGCATGAGTTAGGCACTTAACTCTAAATAATTGTGCTTTTCCACTGCATGGTACCGGCTCGACTCTACTCACTTAGGGAGCTTTTCCACTGCATGGTACCAGCCCGACTCGGCTCTACACGCCTCGCCTTTTTAGCTTTTACACTGGCCAAAAGTTAGGATAGTACCTGGTACCAGATACTTTTTTTTGGTACCTGCTCCATCGAGGTTCCAAGCTAGCTGAGGCGATACCAAAAGGTGACGTGAAAACAAGGAAGACTTCTGATTGGACAAGAGTGACTCAAAGCGTGCAGCAAAGCAGAACAGCTTGTTCTGCTGTTAGCGGTCCAGTGTCAGAGAATGGTTTTATGAGACGAGAACGGCGCGGCTTTGCAGGTTTGTCCCAGGAGTCCTTGCATTGAAATGGATTAATTTAATTGCCAGGGGATAGGACCAGACTCGTCATTTAAGCGATCGTATTTCCCCAAAACCCACGGTTTGGACCTATGCAATGGCATTGAAATCAACTCGTTATCCCCGTGAGAGAACCACAAGGACGCGCTGTTTTTGTAACCTACAAAAGGACTTTTTCCTCAGGGTTTTTCTTGGCTATCTGGCATACATTGCAATGATCAAAGTAGTAATGTCAAGCCCAACAGAAGCAATCTACCAAGCTTTCTAACCGTTTTTGCAGTCTGCAATGTATTAAGGCCAGAGTGTGCTTCCTCGCTACTACTGGTCTAAACGCTACTTTGTGTACAACAGGCGACTCTTGTGTCAGTCGGCGTGGTATTATAGCCGGCAACTCATAAGGACATTATCTATACCTTTTCATCAAGATGGAGGGGTTATGTAGGTTGTTTTAAATGTGTTGGTGTTGAGTTGTTAGGTGTATACACTTAAATCTAACGGAACATTGCAGTCACGTCATCTTTTATACTGCAGGGCAATAACTCTATTCTACATTTTCACTGTTTTTCAAACAGGGTCTGTGACCATGTTATCCTGGTTTAGGTTACTTTTGATTTGCCACTTTACGTTGAAAGCTTGTCAATTTAAAATAAAATTGATGGTGTTCATTCAATAGATTTTTCTGTTCACTGCAGGGTTTACATTAGTTGGCAAATGCTGGCTTTCGCCGGAATCAGGTGTACGATATCTCCATTACTGTTCCAGTGTGTGTCGCGTTGGAGGTGGCGTCACGGCAGTTCTCTTGTGATGTCACTATGGGCGGGTACAGGGTACTATCTGCAGTGGAAAACGAACCGAGGCGAGGCGTGTAGAGCCGAGTTGAACTGGTACTATGCGGTGGAAAAGCTCCCAAAGCGAGAAGAGGCGAGTAGAGTCGAGCCGGTTCCATACAGTAGCAAAGCGCCATAACTGCTCTTGTAAGTTTCTCTGCATAAAAGTGTCTGCTAAACAATTCAAATGTTAGTCCTGATCTAGGATCAGGTTTTCCAATCTTTCTATGTGAGCATATTCATTATAATCCACATCCTCTGATTCATTCTCCTTTTTTCCTACTGTGCAACGACTCCACCACTAGAGGGCATTGTTATTCCTCCAATGACCCTAAACAAACTCAATCCCAAATCAACATTGACGCTTGTAATTTAGCAGATGCTCTAATCCAGTTAAAGGGCGTGTTGGATCTTGGTCGCATGGTGCTTTTTTCACCTTTATTTAACTAGATAAGCCGATGGACAATTTGTCGTTTACAGTGACAACTTGTAAAGTCATGGGTCTGTATTTAAATGTATGTGCATTTTTTCCTCTCCAGCCACTGAAATTACCACACTTCTTTGTCTCTGTTTGCCTTCTTTTTTCTAGGACCTCCACCTCCATACTCATATGATTACGAGATGTACCCCCCGGCTGTGTGCCCCCCTCCCTATAGCCCCACCCCACCCAGGACAGACAACTACTCACCTCCCCCTCCTTATCCTGGCTGCAATCGAAAATAAGCCTGCCCTCCAACATGACTTGAATAAACAAAGAGCAGAATCCCTTGACCCGGCTAAATAAAAGAGCGAAGAATGGGTTATGTGGTGGACTTGCCGAGACTGAGTACACTGCACATATTGCTGTTTGAACTTTTGGATCACCTATAAGGACTCTATGGACTGGACCACTTTGACCTTGTCATGTGGGTGTGAATGTTTTCCTGCTTAATGTTGTTGGGGGAGAACTTCTGTGAATTGCCTAAAATTACGGGGTGGATTGATTCCCTTTTAACCATTTTAAGTGAGAGCATGTGTCAATATACCTGATCAGATCCGTGAAAACCACTTCAGTTGTAATGGACTATTTTACAGCAGGGTTTAGTACATTCAATCATGGGCCAATTTTTGTCAAAGCTGATTGTCAGGGGGCCCAAAACATACATTTTATATACATTTTATATATATATATATATGCCCCCCCAAAAATGACCTAAATCTAACAGATTTTAACAAGAATTCATGTTCATTTTTAAATCTAGTTTTCTGTTTGTTTTCATACATTATTTTTAGTAAAAATGTGCCAATTTTTGTTTGTTGCTGACATCTGTTTTTCAATGAGTGATGGCGGATAAGTAATTTATTTGTCAACCAACTTTTTGTATCTTTTCTTTGGTAGAGATGCATGTCAGGTTGCTTTAATTCAGACCTGTACTCTCTCCTAACTTATTTGTACAAGGTATATGAGGAAAAACTACCTTATTTACATTTATTTGTGTAGATTTCCTGTGAGCAAAAATGTGAACCCCTTCATTCAATAGCTTGTGACACCTCCATTAGTAAACGTCTCCTTTAGTCACTAAACAGTCACTGACATCTTTTTTCTGGGATTTTTGCCCACTCCTAACTAAGCTCAGCCAATTATGTGAGGTTGGAGAGGTGTCTTGGATGTACTTCCCACTTCAGGTCCTGCCACAGCTCAGTTGGATTATGGTCAGGACTTTTTGAGCCATTATCTGGTATATTTGCTTGAATTCCTTGGGTCGTAGTCTTATTGGAAGAATAATTTTTGGCCCAGCTTTAGCTAATGGCCTGACGTTCTGTTTCGAGGATCACTTGGTTAGTTTTGGACGGAATACTCCTGTACCTTCTGCCTGACGGCAGCTTGGTAAACAGTCCATGGCATGGGTGGCTGGGATCTGTAATGATTCATTTGCTCTTCCTCCTACACCTCTCTGTGTAGAGATCCTGCAGGGATGGCAGGTCAGACCTTGTGATGCACTCTGCTGTTTTAATCACCCTCTGAAGTGCTTCATCTGTATTTATCATTGCAATCAAAAATCAACTACTACATTATTTATTTTAGATCTACCATGTGTCAAATTATCTGTTACAAACACGTCTTTATAATGCTACTGTCTTGATCTATTTTTCTTTGCGAACATAAAACTAACAGCGTATTCCATGGTTGGGTAGAACACTGCTGCTAGTCATTCAAATGAACGAAACGACCGTACAATAGAAAGATAAAACTGAACAAGTCATTTTTACGTAGGCAAAGGCTTGGCGTACAATTTCACATGTGTTTATCATTACAATAAAAAAATCAACTAATACATCATTTTTTTGGCCTACCATGTGTCCAATTATCTGTTACAAACATATCTTTATAATGCTACTGTCTTGATCTATTTTTATTTGTGAATGTTAAACTAACAGCGTATTCCGTGATTGGGTAGACCTCCGCTTCCAGTCTTTCAAATGAACGATAAAACTGAACGAGTCAGTCGTTCACAGGTCTTTTTTACTTAGGCAAAGGCAGCGGCTTAGTGCTTGTTTTCATCTGTTTTTTTGCTGGACCGCGTAAGCGGGGCCGGCCTAGAAGAACGAATGTCTCTTACTGACTGAGCGAGTGAGTGTTTGACTGACTTACCTTGTTAAATAGCGTAATGGTTAGAGAAGCGGACATGCAAGCTATAGGTTCCGTGATCGAATCTCCTCACAGTCAAAACAAAGTATGCATTTAGATTTGTTCCGGATAGACAAAAACTTTGCTGGCTATAACCTTCAGTATCTACATTATAGTAAGCCTAAAATAAAACTGTTTATATTGCAACTGTTTCTGCTAGGTTTTCGAAGTACACATCCGTGCATGCTTTTTGGGTCAGGATAGACAAACTTATCTGGCAACTACATTCAGTTGCTACGTCATAGTAAGCCTAAACAAAAACTGTTTACGGTTATACAGTATGGCGACTATTTCTTGGGGATTTTCGAAGTACGCATACGTGCATGCTTTTTGGGTCAGGATAGACAAAAATTTAGCTGGCTACATACAACATTCAGTAGCTATGTTATAGTAAGCCTAAACTAAAACTGTTTATAGTTATATTGCGACAGTTTCTGGTGGATTTTCAAAGGTATGCATCTGTGCATGCTTTTGAGAGTAAAAATATAGGCTTTATCAAAACCCCTTGGGCAGTAACAGAGTTGGGGTTTCCACGATTCTCTCGTCTTTTCACTTGATGAGAAAGTCAGTTATTGTCACCTATAGTTATTGTATCAATGTCATTCACGAATGAAAGAAAAACAAATGTTTTTGTGCCATGAAATGAAATAGCTTTGGCAGGGAAAAGTTCATCTTCAGTCTCGCTATTAATTGCTCAATTCTTATTACTATTCCTAGGAAGTTAGTAGATACTAGTAAGCCTATTACTGGCTAATATGCTGTTAAAACGGCCAGTGACAAAAGCCATAGCTCATCGACGCTATTTGTGGTAAACACGCTATTATAGATGCTATTTGTGGTTAATAAGAAATGTTAGTCAGTTTAACACAATGCTGAATGGTGTCTAGCGACAGATTAAATATATAGCACCTCGGTGTAGTGGTTAAAGACAGTGCCACTCATGTGGGAGACCTGAGTTTAAATCCAGTGGGTGTGGTGATATTTAATCATTTTTATTGTGGGCTGCAATAAAACTGTTTACGGTTATAGTGTGTCTATTTTCGATGTACGCATCTGGGCATGCTTTCTGGGGCAGGACAGATAAAAACCTAGCTGGCTACAACGTTCAGTAGCTACGTTATAGTAAGCCTCAACTAAAACTGTTTACGGTTGTGCAGTATTGCGACTATTTCTGGTGGATTCCACGATTCTCTCGTTTTTTCACTTGACGAAAAAGTCAGTTATCGTCACCTATATTGATACAGTAGTTATTGTATCAATGTCATTCACGAATGGCTAATAAGCTGTTAAAACGGCCAGTGGCAAAAGCCGTACAGTTCATATATGCTATTTGTGGTGGAGGAAAACTTAATAAGAGATGTTACTCAGTTTAAGACTGGTTAATAGTGTCTAAAGAAATATTCAAACTTGATGTGATGTTAATGCGTGACGGAATGATATAATGTCAAGAGGCTATACCGACACTCAGCAGATGTATAGCTTGGTGGTGTAGTGGTTAAATATACAGCCTTTCACGTGTGCGATGCAGGTTCGAATCTCGGGAGGGCAGCAGTGATCAATGATTTTTATTGCGGGCCGGCTGAACTAGGCTTGCCTGGTTTCTTGTGTCATGACATCAGTAATCAACTAACTATATTAATTATTATAGTCTGCGTTCAATTATCAGTTATAAACATGTCTTTATGATGTTCCTGCCTTGATCTATTTTTCTCTGCGAATGTACATAGATGTTGATCGGAGAACTGAGCTGGAGGACCGGGCATGAAGTGATCATGTTGTAGAAATCCAGTGTCAAACGTTCGAATGAACGATACAATTGAACGAGTCACTAGAAAAAAGGAATCAATACAAAGTCAATAAAAAGTTAAAAAAAACATTTGTTCAAATGAACTAATTGTTCGTGAACTGCTCATCACTACTAGCAACCCTCCCATGAAAGCCATTTCAATTCAGAGTTCTTGTTATAGTTGAAGCATGCTCAGTAAGAAAATCTCTAGATGTTATGTTTGTGTTAGCATTTACCTGATTTTAAATATTTTACTTGTGGCTCTTGGGGATATTTTGGAAGGGTGTGCACTTCTACTGTAGGTTGAGTTGCTGTCATTAAATGCTGACCATTTATTTGTAAATGATTTGCCTCACAGTAGACAGAACACAAACCGTTTTGAGATGGTTGTATAGCCTTCCACAGAGACATGGACATTTCTAAGTGACCCAAAACTTTTGAACAGATGTGTGTGTGTGTGTGTGTGTGGGGGGGGGGGGTGTTTATTACATTTCTTGTAAGATTTAGGCATTACGGGTTATGTTTAGGGTTAGGCATTAGGACAATGTTAGGTTATGGTTAGGCATACATATTAGGTTATTGAGGTTGGGTTTAGTGAAACATTTGTTTTTGGTTTTCTGGTCACCACAAGGATAGAAATACACCAAACCTAACCTCATTATACCAGTTAGTGTGTGTGTGCGTGTGTATGCATGCGTGTGTGTGCGAGACAGAGAGAGAATCACAAGTCCTCACGTATAGCAAGCCAAGGAAAATTCTAAGGACGGTGTGCTGGGCCTCACAACAAAAAGAGCAATTTTTGACCTTTGTGTATTAGTAATTTTGTATGTGTCAGTAATTTAATGTATATTAGTCAATAAGTGTGTATCTGAAAAACAGCCCAGACAAAAGTAAAGGAGGCCTCTGAAGACTGTACGAGTATCCAACACAAAGTAGACAGCCAGCCATTCACTGACAAATTGCTAAGCGAATCAACCTTTCTATTCAATAAAAGGCCATGTAAGGCAATTTTACCACTAGTCACAAAACCGCTTAGATTGAAGTTTCATTTCCAACACCCAGGATTTTGTCATAAACATTTAAAAAAATGGTAGCGCCTGGATTTACGACAAAGAACAATACTGCTGGTCATTATTATGAGACAAATTTCACACCACCAGGCACCATTTAGTACACTTTGAATATGACCTAGGTCAAAACTAGTATACTATATTGGGAATCATATGCCATTTAGGATTCAGCCCTAAGATTATTGGAGATAGAAATGACCTTTTGACCAGTGGAGTTTTTAACACCCGCTTTACTAACAATATTTATTTGGTCTCTACCAATGATTGGTCTTCGCGCATAGCTGTGTAATTGAAAATAACCTTTGGTTGAGGACATTGCCTTAGAGGGAACATTCTAGAGCATAGGTCTTCAACCCTCTCCTGGGGACCCCCCAGCCATTCCATCTATTAGATGTATCTCAGAGCTTGCACACCAGAATCAACTTTTTAACTAATTAACAAGCCCTTACCTGTTGAATCAGGTGAGCTAGTTCAGGACTGAATCTAAACCGTGAGATGGCTGGGGGGTCCCCACGAGAGGGTTGAAGACCTATATTCTAGAGTACAAAAATAATGTATCACATTAACTTATTGAGATATTAACTTTTAGGTACTGACAAGCATGATGAGTACAAATAGCTAGACTATAGATTATTTGTTAAACAGTAATGCAATGATTAGGTATTGTAAAATGATATTTACTGTTCATGTAACTTATATAAACTTGTATGAATCCTAAAGATAATGTTCATGCAAATCATTTCTATGTAATTTCATATCATTGGTCATTCATTTAAAAACAAAGCAGTATACACAACTGGATGCAAAATGTAATCTAGGCAGCCAAGTGAAGGCTAGGTAACTGTTTGGTTAACATCTGCCTTAGGTTCAAGGTCCCTTTGTTAATTTGTTCCATCTAAATGAGTTTGAGGTAGCTAAAATTTGTTAGTGAACTGACACCAACCTACAGACACACACAAAAAATGCAAATTTGGACTATAGGGTTTGTCAATGGGCAGCTTAGCCACACAGTGTAGTCCATACAATCCAGAACATGTCACACCGACACAGCGATTCAAATGCTTTTGAACCATGTGTGTCTTTCAGACCTGGGTTAAAATACCATTTCCAATATGTCAATGACATACTTCGCAAGTATTTGGATAATCTTTATTGGAAACAAGTCAATATCACTTTTATATCACAATAAGTAGCATTTAAATGTGTGTCTAACCTAAAACACGAAATACCACATCACATAATAAATCTGGGTTTCAAAAATCTTGTTGGACATTGAGCAGCTATGTATACTAACTAAACATTCATGGTTTAAATGTTATACTCTAGTTTGAACAATGTTTTGAGGCCTTACATACATTGGAGTAAAAAAAGTGGTACAAATGCTGCACTATGGATGAGGTATTTACAATCTGTATAGTTATAATTTATGCATCCAAAAATGTATGCAGCAACTCCAGGATGGAAGCTGAGGACTCAGTTAAATCAGGATTGGCTGGTAAAGCAAGTGTTGTGATGCTCAGTCAGTCTGATGCTTGGAATGTTGTAGTTGGCTGTTACTACATCTGAATTTGGCTCGCAGTCTGTGGCAACTTTAAATACAGGCTTTCTTTCTCATCAGTGATCTCTTTTTCAGTAACCTATTCATCAAAATGAGTAAAAACAAAGCATGTTGCTGTTTTAATCAGTGACCTCTGTGTTGACTTTAGTTGAGACCTTGTAATGATCCGGTATTTCCTTGTGCTGCAGTATGGTGATTTTTAAACTATTTACACACCAGCATAACACTAAATAATTCAGTCCACTATACAGTGCCCTTTCATTCTTTTATATGATTTGAATTTGTGAGTAGACTAGTGATCAAGAGCGACAGATTAAACCTGCTGACACAAAATGAGACATTCAGCTTTTCTTCTGTTTCCTACCTAAATGTAAGTTCTACCAGAAACTTAAGCCCTACACTGGACATTGCCTTTTTTCCACTTGTGGAAACAACTGACAGGTTTAACCCACATGTATAGTAAAACCAGGATCACACACGTACTGCCACCCCTTTACCTACCTCCCACATCCCACCACCTTTAATCCTATTTTCTCGTCCAGTCGAGTTCGGTCAGGTGATCTAGCTCGCTGGAGCAGCTGGGAAGCCTCGCTATCGTTCTCTATCAAACAAACAGACCAACAGTAGCGAAACTACGGAGATCGGCGCTGAATACATACCGACGGATATATACAATAAACCTAGACACACTACACATAGGACGCGTTGTGACAAGATTACGGCATGGGGGACCGTATTTATTTGTTGCTTCTGATTTTGGCGGCCGCTGGGCTAGCGGTTGAGGTAAGAAACCGGGGGAATTAAGGAAAAAGGATGTGGTGTATGTCATTATTCTCTTCCGCTGCTATTGCCAGAGGGAGCAACGGGGTGATTCCTATTCCAAATCATTGATTATAATTACGCGTGAATATAACGACATGAAACTACAGTCTGCGGGGCGGTGAACACAGCTAACTTTTGTTTAGCCGATGTGTTAGACAGCTTTCTTTAAATTTTGTCTGAAGCGAAATAGAATAGTTGTGTGGCAGGCTAACTCTTTCTTGTAGCCATTATTATGTTTTTACTAAGTGCTGTTACATTGAGTTAAACCTTTCTGTCATTGACTTTATTTTAGTTTAACAGCGTAGCGTATGCGCAGGATGTTTCATTTTTCACAGTGAGACATCATTAGACTACATTGAATTTGTACAGAAAAGAAGACACGATGAATCACTCGGATCAGCTAGGGAGAGATTGCCGAATGGAAAGAAACGTATTTTTTTCCCTCGACATTTTCACCGCAAATCCTATTCGAAACGGCCTTATGCAATGCTGCATACACAGATGATGGGTATTGTGATCATTTTGCAACAAATTCATAAACTGTGTATGGTTCGAGGGTAGGCCATTTAGTGATGGGCGTGTTAGAAAATAAAACATGTACATGCTGGTTTCTTTAAATTTAGTTTTCTATTGCCTAAAGACATGCTACACTTTAATCATTAAAAGTAGGCCTATCATAATAGCCATACATCATTTCACATAGCGTCCCTGGATAACAGAATAGGTTTTCTTTCGTCAACATGTTTCCTTTAAACTAGTGAGACAGAAGTAAGATGGCGGCAGTGCACTGCAGCATTCCATGAACACAGAGGCTCGGAGCACAGGGAAACCAACAGTAGTTCAAACCTTTTGGTTAACGTTTGCACAGATTTTAGCATTTTTTTCCCTTTAGTACAACTTTTAATGCTTCCAAGAAAATCTGCATCTGTTACAGCTACGAATGTGTTAGGAAGACCAGGTTTTACAATGTGTGGCACATAATCATTGGCCATCCATCTCTCAGGCGCAATGCCATTTAGGTGTGAATGTGGCGTTTTCGCGACAATGTTCTCATAACACGTTCTTAACAACCGCTATCATGCAATTGCTGCATTTAGTTCAGTTACAACATTTGGTGTGTTCGTGTATGATGATCATTTTTTCATAAGGAATTATTTCAGGCAGAAGTCGTTAAGAATAGGGGTGATTAATACTTGTAACCGGTAGATTCGCGTTCAGTGGCTTAGGTCGGCTACACACACAATAGACATTACTCTTCAAACGCCCCTGTTGCATTGTAGCATACATTTACGAGGCATACGACATTACATAATCGTCTTAAATCAAATGTTAGTTAGCCATAGGTGAAGAACAATGCTGTACGTGATATGTAGACGGAGACAGCTATTTCTACAACCGTAGTCTGCTAGATAATAATTGCTATGTCAAATATGTAGTTAATGTGCAAATTTACCAGTAAACTACAGTTTGTATTTCCCATATTGTAGGTACAAAGAAAATGGAAAGGTATAAATACCTCTTATGTTGAGGCTACAAAGATGTAATAATTTTTATAGTTATGTTTGAGCCATAAACTCAAGTCTGAGGACATGGGGGGCAAGGCTCTTTTGTTAATCTGGCTTCAACAGTCTTGGGGCGAGGGAGCTTAATTCCAGCCTTTGTGTGCTTCCAATCCTTGGAAATTTAGTCGAAGACAAACCCAGGCAGTCTGTCAATGCGCTGCAGTCGTTCAAGCCAAAAGCAACACAGCTTTTTGACCATTAGTGCACATTATGCTTATTGTTGCCTGTTGGCATCCTCGACTGCTGATGTTACAGCTCTGTCTATACGTCCGTTTAAAGTCCCAGTTTCCAGTAGCCCTTGAAGGGGACCATTTGTCTCTGCAATCCCTACCTTTTATAATAGGTTGTTATGTTGTAATGTTCTCTGTTTTGGGATGGTTCTCATACCTCAGCCAACCATCCTCCATTTCAAGCCCCTTTCTATTTTTTGGTTTTCCTTTGCCAGACAGAAATTCCTGAGCCTTTATGGTGTTTTTCATGTTGTCATGGCTCATATTGTGGCTGCTGTGTTTTCCCTACATTGGGATGTTTTCCAACCTTTCCGCAATAGTTTTTTTGGGGCGCACCTCTTTCATTTTGACACTATTCTTTCACCATTTTAATTAATGGACCTATCATATATGTAGATTTTTTTAGCATTGTAATTGCACACACTTTTATGATATATTTGGAGTGATAGTTAAATTGTAACGTTTGACCGCTAATTAAACACTCAATGGCCATTTTATTAGGTATACCTGCTCCTTAATGCCTGCCGCTTAAATTGGGAATTGTGAGATTACAACTCAATATAAAGCATGCAGACACGTATTTGGTTTAGTTGTTGTTCGAGCTAACATTAGAATGGCGGAGACATGTGATCTATGATTTTGACCACGGTATGCTTTTTGGTGCCAGATGTGGTGGTTCTAGCATCTCAGAAACAGCTGACTTCCATGAATGCTTCTTCACTGAAGTCTCTGATGTTTACAGAGAGTAGTGCAATGAGGAAAAACTTGAGGAAAACTTGAAGTGGACGGAGGGACTTAACATATGTGACAAAACATACGTTGCTTTAGAAAACAATGATAGTTGAATAACCAACCACTAAGCTATGTGATCTACTATCAGAATCAGAAAGAGTTTTATTGCCAATTTTCATAACAAACAAGGAATTTATTCTGGCCATTGGTGCAACAATTAATATAAAATGAATAAGGTAAGTAAAAACAAATAAGAACTGAGGACTGAGTATAAAAATAGTAGACTGTGCATTAATAACTAAAAAGTAGGCAAGATGCAAGATTTTGTTCAGTTGAGCGTTGTGTATGTATGTGTCTGTGTGTTTGGGAGAGGGTTGTGTGTTTATGTTGGGAGCAGGCTATGGTGAATAATATCTCGTCATAAAATTGCATCTCGACATTAGGTCATTTTGTCACGCATTAACATCACGCCAAGTTTGAATATTTAGCTAGACACCATTAAGCATTGTGTTAAACTGACTAACGTTTCTTATTAAGTTTACTTCCATCACAAATAGCATCTATAAACTGTATGGCTTTTGCCACTGGCTGTTTTAACTGCTTATTAGCCAGTAATAGGCCTACTAGTATCTACGTATTACTTGGAATAGTCATAACAATTGAGCAGTTGCTAGCGAGACTGAAAACGAAATTTACACTGCCAAAGCTGTTTCATTCCATGGCACAACAACGTTCGTTTTTCTTTCATTCATGAATGACATTGATACAATAACTGTCAATACAGGTGACGATAACTGACTTTTTCGTCAAGTGAAAAGACAAGAGAATTGTTGACACCCCTCCTCTTTTACTGCGCAAGGGGTTGTGGCCTGTATTACCAAATTCATATTCAGCATGTTGCTTGTGTGTTTGATTATCAGCCTGTGTGCAATTGTATGAAATGGCTAGATGTGCTATTCAAGGACAATTTCACTGAAAATCTATAATTTTACAAACCATATTTTTTTATTTGATGTGACTGAATCATTAAGATGGTCTTTGATTTTGTTTTTTTGTCTATTTGTAATATTACTTGATTAGAAGCCTAAAAAACTATTAAAATAGAACTGAGAGACCTGAATTTGGGAAACTGTAAATCCGAATTTATAGGGCGCCCTTTAGAGTAGTTTATATACCCAGGTATATAGACAAAAATCTATTACAGTACTTTTTTGTACCCTAAGGACCTAGGGCAACTTTGCAGGAGAGAGGAAAATGTGTCTAATTGAAAGCAAAATAAATAGTGGTTCACAATATTTCGTTTTTTAAAATGTAGCTAGTGATGGCCAAACAAGTCTTCATTAGCGTTATTTTAACAGCAGGATATTATGCTGGCAGCACTCAGATTTTCACAATAAAAGCCATCATTGAAATTTACAAGGCAGTATAGTTAACAATCTAGTCTGTAAAAAAGAACAGACAAGAACATCTTTGGAACGGACATTAACATTAAATGTACTGACTAGATTAACTATATTGCCTTATACAGCTCTGGAAAAAATTGAGAGACCACTGCAAAATTATCAGTTTCTCTGGTTTTACTATTCATAGGTATGTGTTTGAGTAAAATGACCAGTTTTGTTTTATTCTATAAACTACTGACCACATTACTTCCAAATAAAAATATTGTCATTTAGAGTATTTATTTGTAGAAAATAACAACTGGTCAAAATAACCAAAAAAGATGCATTGTTTTCAGACCTCAAATAATGCAAAGAAAACAAAT
This sequence comes from Esox masquinongy, assembly GCA_016801175.1. Lineage (NCBI taxonomy): Eukaryota > Metazoa > Chordata > Actinopteri > Esociformes > Esocidae > Esox > Esox masquinongy. The sequence goes on from JACXGI010009555.1 coordinate 25,623, forward strand.
TCATATTAATTTTTCAACAACAAACTACTAATGTTTTAATTTAGGAAGAGTTCAGAAATCAATATTTGGTGGAATAACCCTGATTTTTAATCACAGCTTTCATGCGTCTTGGCATGCTCTCCACCAGTCTGTCACATATCTGTTGGGTGACTTTGTGCCACTCCTGGCACAAAAATTCCAGTAGCTCGGCTTTGTTTGATGGCTTGTGACCATCCATCTTCCTCTTGATCAAATTCCAGAGGTTTTCAATGGGGTTCAGGTCTGGAGATTGGGCTGGCCGTGACCGGGTCTTGATCTGGTGGTCCAGGTATGCAACACACACGCATCCGTCCATCCACATGATGTCAAAGAAAACGCGAATCATCAGACCAGGCCACCGTTTTCCATTGCTCCGTGGTCCAGTTCTGATGCTCACATGCCCATTGTAGGCACTTTCGGCAGTGGTCACGGGTCAGCATGAGCACCCTGATTGGTCTGCGGCTATGCGGTCCCATATGCAACAAACTGCGATGCACTGTGTTTTCTGACACCTTTATCAGTACCAGCATTAACTTTTTCAGCAATTTGAGCTACAGTAGCTCGTCTCTTGGATCGGACCACACAGGCCAGCCTTCGCTCTCCGCGTGTATCAATGAGCCTTGGCCGCCCATGACCCTGTTGCTGGTTCACCGCTTTTCCTTCCTTGGACCACTTTTAATAGGTACTGACCACTGCAGACCGGGAACACTCTACAAGGGCTGCACTTTTGGAGATGCTCTGACCCAGTCATCTAGCCATCACAATTTGGCCCTTGTCAAAGTCGCTCAGATCTTTACGCTTGCCCATTTTTCCTGCTTCTAACACATCAACTTTGAGGACAGAATGTTCACTTGCTCCCACCCACTGACAGGTGCCATGATAAAGAGATTATCAATGTTATTCACTTCACCTATCAGTGGTCATAATGTTATGGCTAATTGGTGTATGTATAGTATGTTTTTAGCTCTCTGTTATTGTCAATTGTTGTGGTTAATTGTCAGCACTAGAGACAAACCATAAAGACTTAATCTATTTCTGTGCACTTAGATTTTTCAGCTTAAAAAATGCCAGCGTAGAGCCCTGGGTTGTACCTAATAAAGTGGCCGTTGAGTGATGTTAGAAGTCCGGAGAGTGTGTCTGGGATGTAAGGGTTCTGGTATGGACAACCTGGTTGAGCAGAGTAGAACTGTTTGTTACAGAAACGTCTTTTTGAGGTGTGCTGTAAACCAGTGGTAAATTAAAAAATATGTTTACTATAAGTATAGGCTAAGCTTAGCCTGTGTTGCATGTGTCACTTAAATATAAGGGAAAAATATAGTCAAAATTATATTTTCAAACAATCCTTTTGTGAGGCAAAGCCATCAAAAAGTAAATATGTAAGCTAAAATCCTTGATTATAATTTACTGCCTCGAGACATCTACTCACCATGACAGTTAACACTGGAGAACTTACTGTCCAAAGTTTGGGAGCATTTTATGCTAAAAGCGCAAACTTTGTCCTTCGCCACTACTTGCATTTTACAGCAACACGCCAGGGATGCTGAAACATTGGTAAAAGAAACATCCATTATGGAAGCACTTGACTGCGGCATGGCTAGCATGAACAGAAACCTCACTTTGCCATGTGCATTTGCAGCCTTGTCCCGTCAAAGAGCTGACTAGGTATGGAGCTGACTAGGTATCAAGATTAGGGTTCTGTCGTAGCCATTAGCCAAGAGTTTGGAAACCTTGATAATCCAGTCACCTGTCAGAAAAGACGTTGTCGATTTAAAGTTGTCAAGGTTTTTATTGAGAAACAATGTTTGCATCTTTTATAAAAGGTTCAATGAAGTTTTAAAATACTGTGGCTTTTACTGTCCTGAACAGGTGGCTCACATTTTCAATATCTAGAAATACCCTTGCTCCAGTATTGAGAATCCTATTTTCAACAAAGCAATAATTTAAGCTCAATTTGTGGTCAGTTAGATTTTAAGAAAATAGACTGAAATTGTTATATTGCATATGATTATTTTATTTTTAATATAGCTACACAACCTTTCAAAATTTGGGGTCACAAATGTGCTTGTTTTCCATTAAAATAACATCATATTAATCAGAAGTACAGTGTAGACATTGTTAATGTTGGAAATGACTGTAGCTGGAAACGTCTGATTTTGCATGGAATGTCTACATAGGTGTACAGAGGCGCATCATCAGCAACCTTCACTCCTGTGTTCCAATGGCGTTGTTTGCTAATCCAAGTTTATAATTTTAAAAGGCTAGGTGATTATTGGAAAACCCTTTTGCAATTGTTAGCACAGCTGAAAACTGTTTTTAAGAAGTAATAAAACTGGCCTTGAGACTAGTTGAATGTCTGAAGCATCAACAATTGTGGGTTCGATTACAGGCTCAAATTGTCTGGAAGCAAAAACGTTCTTCTGAATGTAAGGCTTTCTTCTGAAATGAAGGCTGTTCCATTCGAGAAATTGTCAAGAAACTGAAGAACCCGTTTACTACTCCCTTCACAGAACATCCCAAACCGTCTGTAACCAGAATAGAAAGGAGTGGGAGGCCCCAGTGCACAACTTGTCTTATTTTAATGGACAAAAATTGTTTTTGATGGTTGTATACCTACATAAAGAAAATGTCTGCGTTATTTAGGTGTGTATAAATACTAGATTCTTACCCTACCAGGGAGTTTTCCTAGCCACTGTCCATCATATTGTTGTTACTTTTTCTTTGGGGTATTAGGATGGGCAAATGTATAAGCACTTTGTGACAACCTATCGTATGAGAAGCACTTGATAAAATATAATTGATTTGATTGAATATTTATGGGAGTTGTCTAAAGGACAACAGTCTAATTTAATCACAATTTTTCCAAATTTGTCCTAAAATAGAAAATGAAATTACTTGATGGACCATGATATTACTAGGTTAAAATAGTTTGTTTGGGTAGAAGATATCAGAGATTGTAAAGTGGTTTTAATTATAATAAGCTAGCGGCCCCCAGTATAAGGCCATGCTTCGTCTGGTACAAAAACATTTCAGAAACACTGCTCTGAGGCATTTTTGCCTCAAAACATTTTCTAAAGTATGAGTTTGCAGGAGAGGAGAAATATAGATTTTTAGAAGCCCTGTGCAGGACAATATTTATCTCCTTCAATGAGACTTAATCCCATGTTTTTTGGTTACTGTCATTGTTTATGAGCTTTGTGGTATTTTACTGTTAGAGTTTAAACTGCAACTGTTACCAAAGATAAGACTGATTCAAGCTAGCAAGTGACATATGTTCTCAGACATACCCAAAGTGCAATGACTCCGTTACCATGGTAACCTTCTTGACCTTGAAGTGGCAGCTAACATTTTTCACATCTGATATTTTAGCTAAGAGGCTGAGCCATAATAGTTAAATCATTTGATTTAAAAAAAAAAAAAAAAACACTTGAGTAGTGGCGACATACTGTTCATTAGGGCTCTCACTAATAACTGTTTTGGTATTCGAGAGTTCTAATGATAATTCTGAATAAAGATTATCTGGTTGAAAATAATGCAAAAACACTGCTTTTTAAAACGCAAGACAGGCTATAGCCTTAAAATTAAAAACTTGAAATTTGGTGTAGGTCTGTGATTCTTCATGTTTATAACACTTTGTGCAGAATCTTTACTCACTGAGGTAAATATGGTCCGGCTTTATGCATGAACTTGTGGTTTACTGAAAAAGTAAAACGTTTTTATAAAGAGCTAACTTTTACCATGATCATGAAGAAAAACTTAACTAAACATTACGTGATTACACATCAGGTTCACCTGGCATTTGGTAGGAGTCAGGGCCCATTCTCTAAGGATATTGATTTTCATTGGGCTAGAAACATAGAGTATGTAGATAAATTGATAGAGACAAATGCCATGTTTCCACCAAAAGTACCCGTAACTTTTAGTCCCAGGAACCTTTTAGTTCCATGAAAACTACTTTTCATGGAACTAAAAGGTTCCTTCAGCCCATTGTGTGTATTTCCACCGTGTAAAGACCTGCGAAGATGAGGCAAATTCAACATACAGGTGCTGGTCATATAATTAGAATATCATCAAAAAGTTGATTTATTTCAGTAATTCCATTCAAAAAGTGAAACCTGTATATTGTATAAATTCATTCCACACAGACTGATATATTTCAAATGTTTATTCCTTTTAATTTTCATGATTATAACTGACAACTAATGAAAACCCCAAATTCAGTATCTCAGAAAATTAGAATATTGTGAAAAGGTTCAATATTGAAGACACCTGGTGCCACACTCTAATCAGCTAATTAACTCAAAACACCTGCAAAGGCCTTTAAATGGTCTCTCAGTCTAGTTCTGTAGGCTACACAATCATGGG
>JACXGI010009556.1:7922-30101 GCA_016801175.1 Esox masquinongy
TGTTCAGATAAATCAGGTCTGGATCCACGGGGGGGGGGGGGGGGAAAGCCCCCGAGATTGAATCTGTCCCCCCCATTTTGTTTCCCCACACTGCAAATGGTATATGAATTAGATATGCCCCCCCATTGATAAAAAATGCCCCCTCAGTCATTTCATCCTGGAGCCGGTCCAGAGATAAATGATTGATTGTGCAGAAAAACGGTAATGCTCAAACAGATAATTATTAGGGAATGATAAAAAATCTAAGTGGGGTCTGATCACCCTCTCCCGACTGAGATTTATTATACTGAGAGTATTTGTGCTTCAATATCAACTGTCTCTTCAAGAAAAGAACACGCCATGTCTGACACATTCAGATGGCAGGTGTCAGTTAAGAGTAGGTCAAACTCAATTAGATAAAACCTGCTAGCGATCAGGTTAGCTTCACGGAGTATGTTGCCATAGTAACTGACTCAGAGAAATGCTGAATGGGCTATTTGAAACCGTAAACCCAGAGTTTCCATCAACTCTGAGTCAACTAACTCGATGTTTTCACTAAACCCGCTTTCTGAAATACCCCCCAGGACTGGAACAAAAGGACTGAACTAAATACACAGACTAACTAGGAAAACAGAAACAGGTGAGGGCTCAACACAGGTGAACAGAATGAAATGATTAACTGAACTGAGAACAGGAAAGACCAAACAAGGACAAGCAAAACCCAGAATACACAAAAAACATGTACCGGAACGATCCCATTCGGCTGGGATCATTACAATATGTTCATTAAATAATATCTTTTTGTATAGCGATTTTCCAGTACAATTACACAAAGTGCTTTACACACAAAAATAGAAATACATTAAAATAATAATAAAAATAGATAACATACATATATTTAATAAAACTAAAGGAAGTAAAAATAATAAATAAAATATAAAATCACTATGAGGAAATATTAGTGGAAGCCATCTTATAAAAATGAGTTTTTAGGTAAGATTTAAAAGATTGCACTGATGTAGCATCAGTGGTGTCGAAGCTGCACTAAGATCCAGTGACAAAAAGACTGAACATTCTCCAGAGTCAGCATTCAACAACAAGCCATTTATAACCTTAACAAGAGCAGTTTCAGTGCTGTGTTTCTAACGAAAGCCTGACTGGAATTTCTCAAAAATAAAATTGTGTTCCATCACCTGAAAAGGTTGCTTTGCTACAACTCTTTCTAACATTTTGGATAAGAAGGGCAATTTGGAAATTGGCCTGTAGATATTAAAAACAGAGGTGTCAAGATTGGGTTTTTTAAGAACAGGCTGAACACATGCTGACTTAAAATAGTCAGGGACACAACCTGTGCGGATAGAACTGTTTATAATGGAGAGTAGTTCAGGGCCTATTGTTCCAATACAGCTCTTTGATCTTGGCCATGATGGAGAGTTTGGAATCTGATTGATTGATTGCTTCTGTGGACAGATGTCTTTTATACAGGTAACAAGCTGAGATTAGGAGCACTCCCTTGTGCTCCTAATCTCAGCTCGTTACCTGTGTAAAAGACACCTGGGAGCCAGAAATCTTTCTGATTGAGAGGGGATCAAATACTTATTTCACTCATTAAAATCAATTTATAACATTTTTGACATGCGTTCTTCTGGATTTTTTTGTTGTTATTCTGTCTCTCACTGTTCAAATAAACCTACCATTAAAATTATAGACTGATCATTTCTTTGTCAGTGGGCAAACGTACAAAATCAGCAGGGGATCAAATATTTTTTTCCCTCACTGTAATATTAGCAATTTTCTGATTAAAAATGGTCTGCAGCTGTTGAGGCCATGGCCTCGACTGGTGCTGGATTAACAACACGATCAATAGTTCTAAATAAGAACTTTGGGTTATGACAGTTTGATGCAATTAGGCCAGAAAACTACTTAGTCTTTGCATCCTTAATTGCCTTAATAATAGCAGCTCCTTCATATAGATGTAATGGACATGTAGTTTAGTGATTTTCCATTTTTGTTCTGCTTTTCTACATATCATCTTAAGGTTTTAGATGTTCTCATCTAACTAAGAGTAAAGTTTAGATTCAGGCCTTGACCTAGATCTAAAAGGAGCAATTTCATCAAGAGTGTTTTTACTTAGTTGGTTGAGTCTATTTAGTGATACATCAGTAGTACATGTGGCATACAGGTTTTCACTATGACTAGAAAAAAAAGAGCCGAAAACTTTGAAGCTGTGTGTGAATTAATGATGTGAGAGCGAATATTATGATTTTCCTTTTTGGGGAAAACTTTAAGCAGGACATTAATAACAATACTATGATGATCAGACCCAAAAATATCTTGGTTTAGAAGATTATACAGACCAAGAGTAAAAAGCCAAATCCAACGTTTTGCCATGATTGTGGGTTTGATCAGAGACATGCCGTGTCATGTTAAATGATTCCCCAATTCAGCTGAATGCAATAAGGTATGTTACTTTACGGCAGTTTTCAGGCTTAACATTAGTAAAGGGCCAGCAGTGATACTACTTCATGATTGGACACATTGATGATGCCATCCAATCAAACATTCAAAACCGGAAAAACACTAGAAAACAAAGGCTACAACTCATTGTAATTGGTTGGAGCATTTCAGGTGAGAACATTTGTGAACAAGTGTGAGACAGCAAAATCCACATTTGCTTGTCGGACAATTTTAGACCACACAGCATCTGGAGTGTTAATTTCAGTAATTTGAGGTAAGAAACTTGTAAAGAAAGTAGTTAAGAACTGACCAGCTATCGCACTATTTTGAGCGATGTGTTATGATGGTTTCTAAATGGTGTATTATACATAAAGAAATGCTTAAATAACAATAGTTAATAATAATAGTATTAATAGTATAATTATAAAGCCTTTACAAACACTTTACCATTTTATAAACCCTTTTCCATTTAAAATATCTGATAATAACCCTTACATACCATCAGTTAACATTAAAAAACAATCTCTGGCAGTCACTGCCATAGCTGCAAGTAAAACGTAGAAGGCTGGGATGTTTGTAGGTGTGTACTTCCTTGATGGTGTGTGAGGTGAAGGCCATTGACAAGCTTTGTTTGAGTTCATGTAGCCTACACAGAACACTCCAGAAATGAAAATATACAGAAGTAACACGAGCATGAGACAAACAAGGGTACATTTTTCAATTGATGGCGAGAGCTGAAGTTTGTGTGAACAGTGATACAGAGTTGGCTACCTTTCTACTTGACAAGTAGGTTACATTACCTCATTTAGCTAGTTGGCTAGATAGTCAAGGAAATCTGTGTAAATTACTAAATTGATGATGACGGAGAAACAGTTATACTATGTAAAAAATCATTCAAAGTTCGTGTTTATTGCCAGAGCGCGTAAGTGGAGCCGGCCAAGAAGAGTGAATATCTCTTACAGAGTGAGTGACTGACTGACTAACTGACTATCCCTTGTTAAATAGCGTACTGGTTAGAGGCGCAGACCTGCAACCAATAGGTCCCGCGTTTGAATCTCGTCACAGTTAAAACAAATTATGCATTAGGATGTGTTCCGGATAGACAAAAACTTCGCTGGCTACAACCTTCAGTAGCTATGTTATAGTAAGCCTAAAATAAAACTGTTTATATTGCGACTATATCTGGTGGATTTTCAAAGTACGCATCCGTGCATGATTTTTGGGGTAATATAGGCTAGATCAAAACCCCTTGGGGAGTAAAAGAGTAGGGGTTTCCACTATTCTCTCGTCTTTTCACTTGACGAAAAAGTTAGTTATCGTCACCTATATTGATGGTTATTGTATTATTGTCATTCACGAATGAAAGAAAAACAAGCATTTTTGTGCCATGAAATTGCTTTGGCTGTGTAAAGTTCATAATCATTCTCGCTAGCAGTTGCTCAATTCTTATGACTATTCCAAGTAGTAATAAGTTAGATACTAGTAAGCCTATTACTGGCTAAAACGGCCTGTGGCAAAAGCCATACATTTCAGAAATGCTATTTGTGGTGGAGGTAAACTTAATAAGAAACGTTTGTGAGTTTACACAATGCTTAATGGTGTCTAGCGAAATATTCAAACTTGGCGTGATTTTAATATGTGACAAAATGATCTTTTGTCGAGATGCTATACTGACACTGGGCAAATGCATAGCACTGTGGTGTACTGATTAAAGAAACAGCCACTTATGTGGGAGACCTGGGTTTGAATCCAGTGAGGGCAACAACATTTATCACTTTTAATTGCGGGCCGGCTGAACTAGGCTTGCCTGGTTCCTTTTCTGGTTCTATGTATATAAGCACAGATACATTTTAGCAAGGTTTCTCCAAAGTCTTTGGTCAAGACTATAAGCTAATGAGCGAAGTTGTGTCCAAGCAGACACTCCTTGATTCCATTTCTTGCTGGAAAATATTGTTACAACCTGGGGTTCTCTGCAAAATGTTAAGAAAAACGAACATGCATTGTGGGTTGTTTGACTAAACCTTATGCATAAGTATATGTTGCTCAGAAGAAGCAATTATGTTGCCTTTTGGCTAGATTTAGCCTTGTGCAAACTGGTCGAAGTGCGCATATTATTGTTCTAGCTAGTGCTAGCTAGTACGATTATGGTTTCATATTCGCTAGGTAGCCATCAACGAGTCTCTGAAATATGGCAATGCATCTAAAGCAATAGATAGCCCAGATGAGGTTTTGATTGGTTTAGCTGTTTACTTTGTTTATTCTGTGTTCTGTAGTTATGGAAAGGGCCAATTAACTTTAACCCGATTTGAAACGACAGTCTGTGTTCATTGTTCCAGCGTCGACGGTTGGAGGTGACACTGCTTCAAACCGATCAGTATGCTCGTAGCTAGTAATGACAATGTCAGATCATAGTGGAGTTATAGAACTGATATACAACTCACTGCTGATAAGTGGCGTTAAGTTGCATAGTGCGCCTTAAAAGATCTAAATAATTACTGTACATTGTGTAATTCGTTGAGAACAAAATGACATAACAACGGTCAATGGAAAACAAAATCACCAATCGATTGAGGGCTAGATTCAAACTGACAATTTCAAGTTCATTTCAAATAAATACTTGAAATCACAGGCTGTTCAAAGTTGCGTGAATTTCATCATAGCAACACATAATATATGGCCACCACGTGCCTGTATGTAATCCCGACAACGTCTGGATATGCTCCTAATAAGACGGCGAATGGTGTCCTGGGGGATCTCCTCCCAGACCTGGATCAGGGCATCAGTGAGCTCCTGGACAGTCTTTGGCGCTACTTGACGATGTTGGATGCACCAATACATAACGTCCCAGAGGTTCTCAATTGTATTCAGGTCTGGGGAACGTGAGGGCCAATCAATGGCATCAATGCCTTCATTATCCAGGAAGTGCCTACACACTCTGGCCACATGAGGCCGGGCATTGTCCTACACCAGGAGGAACCCAGGGCCCTCTGCACCAGCGTAAGATCTGACGACGGGTCTGAGGATTTCATCCCGGTACCTAACAGCAGTCAGGGTAAGGTTGGCTAGCACATGGAGGTCTGTGCGACCCTCCAAGAATATGCCTCCCCAGACCGTCACTGACCCACCGCTAAACCGGTCAGGCTGGATGATGTTGCAGACAGCATAACGTTCACCATGGTGTCTTCAGAGTCTTTCACTTCTATCACATGTTCTCAGTGTGAACCTGCTCTCATCTGAGAAGAGAACGGGACGCCAATGGCGGATCTGCCAATTCTGGTGTTCTGTTGCGAATGCCAATCGAGCTGCATGGTGCTGGGCTGTGAGCACAGGTCTCACTAGAGGACGTTGGGCCCTCATGCCACCCTCAGGGAGTCTGTTTCTTAAAGTTTGGTCAGAAACATGCATAGCAGAAGCCTGCTTGAAGTCATTTTGTAGGGCTCTGTCAGTGCTCCTCCTGTTCCTCTTCACACAAAGGAGCAGATACCGGTCCTGCTGCTGGGTTGATGCCCTTCTATGGCCCTGTCCAGCTCTCCTCGTGTAACGGCCTGTCTCCTGCTATCTCCTCCATAATCTTGAGACTGTACAGGGAGACACAGCAAACCTTCTTGCGACAGCACGTATGGATGTGCCATCCTGAAGGACCTGGACAACCTGTGCAACCTGAACGGGCTGCAGGTACCACCTCATGCTACCAGTAGTGACAAGGACACTAGCAAATGCAAAACTAGAGAAGAATCAGTCAGGAAGGATAAGGAGAGAGCAATTGTCTGTGGCCACCACCTGCAAAACCATTCCCTTTTTGGGGGTTGTCTTGCTGTTGCCTATCCAGTGCACCTGTTGTCACTTTCATTTGTACCAAAACAGGTGACATTGATTCATAATTGCTTATGCTTCCTAACTGGACAAATTGATATCCCTGAAGTTTAATTGACTTGGTGTTATAACTGTGATGATTACATGTTCCCTTAAATTTTTTGAGCAGTGTATATACACAATGATGATCCAAAACATTATAACCACTAACATGTGAAGCGAATAACATTTATCATCTCCTAACAAGGGCACATGTCAAAGGCTGGGTAGATCATAAGCGAACAATACGTTCTCATAATCAACTTGTTGGATGCAGGAGAAATGGGCAAGAGTAAAGACCTGAGTGATTTTGAAAAGGGCCAAATTGTTATGGCCAGACAGTAATCACATCTCTGAAACGACAAGGCTTGTGGGGTGCTCCCGGTCAGAAGTGTTGAAACTACAAACTGGGGATAGGTTGTTGGGGGCCCAAGGCTCATTGATGCCGTCTGGTCCGAATCAATCTACTGTGGTTATGGGAGGAATGTGTCACAACACACAATGCATCGCACCCTGCTGTGTATGGGGATGGGTAGCCGCAAACCGGTCAGAGTGCCCATAATGACCCCTATCTACCATCGGAAGGGCCTACAGTGGGCATGTGAGCGTCGGAACAGGACCTTGGAGCAGTGGAAGAAGTTTGCCTAGTCCGATGAGTCACGTTTTCTTTTACATCACGTGGACGGCTGTGTACGTGTGCGCCATTTACCTGGGGATGTGATGGCACCTGGATGCACTGTGGGAAAACGACAAGCCGGTGGACGGAGTGTGATGCTCTCTGCAATGTTTTGCTGGGAAACACTGGGTCCGGGCATTCATGTGGACATGAATTTGACACGTGCCACCTACGTAAACATTGTTGCAGACCAGGTCCATCCCTTCATGGAAATGGTATTCCCTGATGGCAGAGGCATCTTTGAGCAGGATAATGCGCCCTGCCTCACTGCACTCATTGTTTGGGAATGGTTTGAGGAACATGCTGAAGAGTTCAAGGTGTTGCCCTGGCCTCCAAGTTTCCCAGATCTCAATCCGATTGAGCATCTGTAGGCTGTGCTGGATCAACAAGTCCGATCCATGATGGCTCCACCTTGCAACTTACTGGACTTGATGATCTGCTGCATACATACACACGTTTACATACATACAGACACGTTTTTATTCATTAATTTATTATTTTTCACATTTTGGTTGCTACGGAAGGGACCAGGTCATTCTTTCCATTACTTTTAAAATTATTTTAAAAAAATAGAACATTTTTGTAAAGATTTTTTTTTCATTTCAGGTTGTAAGGCAACCAAAAGTGAACATTTTGAAAGGGGGTGATGACATACTGCCCACTGTACAAGACCCAACTAACACCCACACCCTTATATAAAAGATGTAATAATTACATATTTACCTTGCTGTTCTTATAGGCCCATTTTACTTTTCTTGTAGCATTGTATACCTCCAGTTGCAATAATCATTATACTTCATGTGTCCGTATTAAAGCATTTTATTATATGTTTCATATTTATAGTTACAGGCAGTCTTGCAGTTGATTCATAATCACCCATCCCAACGTTTTATTGGTTTCCGTTGTTTCCCACATCCACATCAGTAAATTAATTTTGACCTAGGGAGGTATTAAATCACAGAAGATCTTGTCCGTTGTCTCTCCCCCACCACATTTTCTTAAGCCGTAGCCATAAATAATGCTTTATTGATCCTCCTCTTCGTAGGTTTAATAAGTGCTTTGCATAACAAGTACTTTAGTGTTGGATAAATCAAGGTTGGGCACGGAGCAGGAGTATCAGCCGTCAGGGAGAAAGTTGGACATGGGACCACAAACACACCCGCAGAGAGAGAGCACATCATTAAGGAGAGAGGCAGAAGAAGCAAGATACTTTTTCGGGGCCAGTATGTCAGCATGTTGTCAGATTTGCTATGAATATCAGAGATGACGTGTTTGGTCAGTATGTTTTTTGTGTGAGTTCTCATGGTCTTTATTGTGTTAGTCTAATACACAAAGACACACATTAATACATTTTTCTTGACAATGTCTTTAACAAACTATCCTCAAAAAAATACTGTACCAAAAACAACCCATTTGGTTATGTACTCAGCACTGGTTAAATATTTACCAAGCCATGTTGGTAGCCATGGGTTGTTTGGAAAATGGGTTTGAAATTAATTTAGCTTGACCCTGAAGCTTGGTAAAAAGGCAGTGTTTCTTATCTTTCATTTATATAAACCATCACATCTATGTCAGATAATACATTTCCTAACAACCTATTGATGTACCAGAAAGTGGATACCACTTGGCGTTGGTATCCAGGCGCTAATCATCCCTCACTGAATGAACGATATCAATGGATGAATGGCGATACCCTCAGATAAAAAATCAGAGCCTTGGTTGAATTTGAATGAACTTACTTGAAATACAAACGATTTCAATGACCATTTAACAAATTAGGCTATTATTGAACATAATACAAACGATCTCCTCGACAATTAAAGAAATATATTACACGTAATTGTTTTTCATTAGGAGAGTAACAAAATATCAAAATCCTATCATCTGTCTATGAAATTTGGCTGATTATTTTACCTAAGATTCAGCTTCTTACGTAATTCTTATGTAATTCAAAGCAGTAGCTGGTTGACATCAGTTTCATGATGTTGGTGTAAATTATAACATTACTGTTATCATACTATTTAGAGGGGGATGGTGTTGTTTAAAATACAAAAGGATGGTCAAGTGGGAATTAATTTTATGTAGGGGAGGATGGTGCATTTTTTATTGATATGTTTAGTTTGACCAGCCCTCCTCCCAGAATAAATAACAAATTCTACCTTACAGATGATTGGAGGGATATAGATGTAGTGTGAAGACTGTGAGGAGAAGATGGAAATGAGTGAAGAGGAAAATGTAGAGGAAGAGCACAAAGAAGAATGGAAAGAGAAAAATGCACAGGGAGAGAAGAATAGCATGCCAGTCAGGGGAAACCTATAGTTCCATGGTGTGAGCTTTCCCAAATCCCAACATTCACTCTTCTAATACACAGCCAGAGGGCAATTCAACTCTGGTCCTTGAGGATCGCAAACCTTTTGCTTTTACATCGTAGTTAATTGCACTCAGCTGGTGTCCCAGTGTTTCCCTCCAGGACTGTGGTTAAATGGCTCTGGTCTACAGTAAAAGTGTCAGGTGTTTTGGAAGTGTTTAAAGTATTAGGAGTCACCTTTTATTACAAGATGTCTGCCACCCCATCCAATTTTTCCTCCTTATAGTTGGGCTCTTTCGAAGAGGAAACAAAGTTCTGTATAGTCATCAGTCAACTTATGGGCCGAGCTTAATTTGTAAATTTAGAGGTCCCGGATTACAAAGTGAATGTGGATCCTGTAAATATTTGGAAGGAACGAGGTGCCGGATTGAACAAGCTATAATAGGAGCGCTGTGCTGAAATAATTGAAAAGCCTCACGCACGTACGCATAAGTAAGGAGAAAATATAAATATAATGAACACAATGTCTTAACACATCCATAACTGTCATCACTGGCAAAACTGGTCTGTGCCCATATTATTAACTTATGGGACATACACCCAGCGGCGTAGGTTTCATTATACACGAGTGGGACATGTCCCCGCCACTATTTATTAACAGAACTCTATTATAAAAGAGGCTGAATCTCTGTGCTTTAGAACGGTGCGGAGGCAGGATGGTAAGCAATTGCATAATTTTAATTTTGTAATTCAGACTGGCTTTAGGACCACAAGCAGGCACTTTACTTTGAGGAAATTGCTGGAAAGTTCATGCGCACGGTGCTGGTTACCATAGTAGAGTAGTACTAGTAACTATGATCTATGGCTCATGAAAGTTCGGTAACCTAGCTGACATTACCCCTAGCTAACTACCTCCCAAATGTATGAGTGAGGTAGATAATTAGCTACTCTAACAAAGAGTGTTTTTTTAAACCAGCAACCATGTTAGGTGTGTGTGGCTAACATTATACAGCTCCGGAAAAAATTAAGAGACCACTGCACCTTTTTCTTTCCTTTCCAAAAAAGTCGAAAAGGAAGGTTTTGAGCGAGGAACATAAGGGTTAAAATTAAGAGGCCACTGAAAAATGAACGCTGTTCCTCACTCAAAACTTTCCTTTTCAACTCACTCAAAACTTTCCAACAGACTAGTTGGGAGGACGTTGAATTGTGTTGGTATGTAACTATGTTTTGTATTGTAAATGTATTACTTGCTTGGAATAAATTGTATTACTTTGGAATATTGATTACTACGGCACTCCTCGTTCATCTTCACACTTGAGCTTGTAAGGTTACTGATATTCACACACACATACGCAAGTTGAAGTGACCAGACTTGACATCCCTGAGTTCTGTGTCTCTGAACAGTCTGGGTGATCCCAGGGACACATGCCATTGTAGGCATCCCTAAATTCTGGGTCTAGTGGTCAGCCGTTTCGTATAGTGGTTGAAATAATAATAATGGTCGCCAAGGGAGAGAGTAATTCAGTTATTTATTGCAGCATTTGATAGCCTATTGTTCAAGATGTTACAGACTCGATACTCAGTCTTACAAACTCAAGCTCATCTGACTCAATCTCAAAGAACATCCGGTTGTCACTCTAGTTATAGACATCCCAAACAGAATACACATCCCAGTACTGTAAGCCCATTAGCTAATTACTGTCGTGCTTTGACTGAACGTGAATTCCTGTGTACGGATATTGTTTTATCTAAACATAACAAGCATACATTCATACACTTCAACACTCCCCCCATCAAACATTTAAAGAAAAACATTACATGTTTGATAAAACATTACAAGTACAATTCAATTCTTAATGAAAAGAAAAGGTCCATACACTTATGTTACAAACGATAAAGACAAAACAAAAAAAGGAGTATCTGACCAATGAGGTCTTATTGTTCCTCAAATGAAAATGAATGTAAACAAGACAATTGACACACCCCATTCTGACACATAACTCAATGTATGACAGTCATCAATCCCTCCCCCATCTCAGATTATAAGGGTCGAGAAACATTGACATCAACAGGCTACTATCAGTGTTAATGGTGTTCAGCAGAAAATCAGACGAAAACATGACATCATGATTAAAACATTTCCCCAAAGTCCATTGAACAATCAAAAACCCCCCTTGTCCGTATCATGACCCTGCGACAATATCATACAAAAGATTTGTGCATATCCTGTTGTACCTGTGAAAGATTCTACCTTTAATAGGGAAGGATTCACTATCCAAACATACCATGATAGCCATCATTATGTAGATCATTAAGCATCATCACACAATACGTCGAAGTCCAATATTGGGAATGTCATCGCGCTGAGTTTCCCACCTGTCTCGCGAGAAACAAACCTTCATACGTATGAAATCACCCTATCAGTTCATTTAGGAAAATCTTGTAAGGAATGAAGTTAGTTTCCAATCATGTGTCATTCATGTCTTTAATTTTTCTGTCTTGTATCAGTGATACAAAGTTCCAATAACAGTTATTGCAGTCAGTGTGATGTGGACCCAGCAAATTGCCTGGTTGTCCTAACAAGTCAGTGTAGGTGTATAGTGGAATAGTGAGTTTCCAGCACTTCACTAATTCAAGATTAACACCACAACAGTGTCTTCCACTGTGTTGGGACCATGTGACCGTTCCAGTCAACTGGCCCATGGTACTCCTTTCCAGTCAACTGACCTGTATTATTTGGATTCTCATCTTGCTGTCGATGATTCATCTGGAAATGGAGTGAGAAGCCAAGTGATCTGACCCTAGCATCGTTCTGCCATGTGAGTAGTCAGGAAGATTTTAAACAGATTCGACTAGTGTGGTTGTAGAACTCCTTCTTGAACATATTGCTGTTACTCACACACTCAGTTGTCTGTGTCCAGTCGGTAATGTGATGTATCATCAGAAAATGGGTTGTGATGCCCCGATCTGTTGAACATATAACTGCAAAACAACGGTTAGTGTGGTTCAACAGTCCATTGGACTTTCATCCACTGGGTATTGTACCGTCAACTCCCACAATGAAGACAATAGATCAGTCCTAAAAACCTGGAGAATCTTAGAAGTTCCATCATTAGAGTGACGCTTACACCCTATCAAGGCAAGTTTCTATAATAGTCTATGTCAAATTCTCTTTTCCGTCCAGAACTGGCTTTGTTGATGTTTGATTCCTTGTGCTATATTTATGCCCGATAGCAACTAGCAGTGGAATAAGATTGTCAGGCTTGACTTTGCTTAGCCAAATCAAAAATGGTTAGATCTATTCTATTTAACCATTAAAATGTTAGACCTTACATCAAACGACAATTTCCAAATTAACCAATTAAAACCAAATCCTGTAAATGGAAGATGTGAAACATAACAGATGCCACTGCTCCATTATAACTATGCAAACAGGAAAAACTAAATTTTTCATGTAACTCCTCATAAGTACCAATCTGATTTGCTTTGAGCCCTAAGCTCAAATGTTTCCAGTCATAATCGATTATCATATCATACATCCCCCCTGCTTCTACTTCATTAAGTCAATGGAAAGTGACACCATGACTGAAAGCAGAACAATGACAAATATGGCCACAGGAGACGCCATTCTGAACCCGCACTGGCCATCGTTACAGGACGGACATGAAAAAGAGAATTGGTAGTATTTAATGGGAAACAATAGTAGGGATCATCCCAGGGGGTCTTCCCCCCTTCCCGGAGCCCTTAGCTTCACCCATTTATGGTGAGCCATTAAAAAGACCAAATGCTTTGTTTAAATTTATCCACCCCAAAGATTTGCACGACTTTATTCGTGGCCTAGTCAGGGAGTAACCAGGTCTTCTTCGACTACCAAATGTAACTCTTCACTAAGAGCACACATAACAGACAATAACGTAACTAAGTAATATTAAATGAAATGGTTGATGGCAGTATTTTTCATGTTTATTCTAGCAGAATCAAAAAGATGGGCCCACCAGTGCACATAGACCATAAGGCCAAAAGTATGCGGATCCTCAACCATCAAACCTATATGAGCTTGTTGGTCATCCCATTCCAAAACCAAGGGTATCTGCAAAAAAATATTTGTCCCCCTCACTTTTGAAATTAAACCTATGCCCCTGCTTACTCTGACAAACAAATTAGTCTCTTATCATAATTCAATCATTGAACACAATCCATAGATAGGCCTAGCTAACTACACCATAAAATCAACATTACCGGATCATAGTCATCAACAGTACCACAGTTTCTGGAAAATTCATATTCTTACCTTTCTGTTTAATGGTCAAAAACACTCTACATAACAGCCATGGAGAACTTGTCTCTGGACTATTTAGGTCCCAGACTGACCCGCTGGTTAAAAAATAAAAATAAATCTTATTGTCTTTTAGACATTATTTCCAACGTTAGCTAACTATCAATATTCCACAATAGTTGGTAAACACATGCCCTTTTGCCACGTACACGTTTACGTGACTAGGCAATAGACAAAAAATAGGTGTTGTTTTTTCATTAGATAATTTATTCTAAGTTATTTTGACCACTTTGTTGGTCAAACTCTCATGTTTTAAACTTATTAAGACAGAAAACTTTATTGGTCAAATTATGTGCACGTCCCAGTAGGCACCAGATAAATGTCACCAAGTTCTGGATCCGGCACAAACTATACACTGCTTATGGGCATCGATTGCCTACTCAGATTAATAGAATACTGATCCAATGATGCAGCATTCAGCATACCATAGATAGCTAGCAAAAGGAATTTGCTTTCAGCAGCAGTGTAGGTGCATGTACTTTTTCAGATCCGATTAGAATAATAATTTTACACAGGCCTATCAAGAGAGTACAAGAGAATTTGTGACAATTCAGAAACGGGAGCATATGTCACGTCACTACTTTTCAGGAGAGCCGCTTGTAAGAATAAAAACATGTTCTGTGATGTTTTTTTTTGCAGAAATGCCTTCTTGAAGATGCGAACTTTCACGTGACTTAATAAGAAACTAGTATGCAAGTGTAAATATGAATAAAATTTAAAACGCAAACCCTTGTTTAACCATCGGAAAGTACAGGGCTTTTCTTGCTAGACATGATTGGCTGAGATAATAAAGGGGCTGGACATGCTGACATATTGAGTACTGATTGGTCTGCAGTCATAATACAACTACTTGGTCAATAAATCATTGCAACCCTCAGATTTTCAAACATGGATAATTCTGAACGCGTTTCTAGAGCTGTCAACCACATCACTGCCTTGAATTTAGCTGGTCATGGCAAATCTGAGTGGTATCAAGTTGTTAAAGAATCCCTTCTGGAGGACAATGATGACATGACCCTCTCTGACGTGGAAGAAAATCAGACAACAATGAGGAAATACCAGACTCGGATACTGCTCAAAATGTTGTCAGAGAACAAGACATTGCAGATTCTTCTGATGAAAGTAATGGTGAAGGAACTGAGATGTACAGTGTTGTTGTCACAGAGGAAGTTGACCGTGTGATGAAATCAGTGGAATGTCCTGTGCAAACAGCGTATGAGAAGGAAATGGACAAAATTCAGGCATTTCATTGCAAATGCGGAGATGGCCGAAAATAAAACACTGGCTCGTCTTGTATAACACAACTGTTCACAGATTACATTTACAAACAAAGGGCGATCATGGCATCTCTGACAGAGACAATGAAAGATGCACAGATTGCAGAAGTATTGAACGCCTTGAGTATTAACTAGCGAAAACACACAACGTCGACAAAGTCAAAAGACCTACATGTATACGGGTAAGTCTAACGTTTGCTAACTAGCTATTTATAATTCCTTTGTTTCTTTTCAGAAACTTGTCAAAGCCGTTTGCATTGCTAGTTATATAGCTATAGCTACTGACGTTACCCTTAATGTTAGTTAGCTAGGTAACGACATTAACTTGCCAGCTAGCTAACAAATCCTGTTTTCTTGCTTTTTCGTTCGGTAGCTAGCTTTGTCTGATGATTAGCTATACTTTAGTAAATAATACTGTAAATATTGTTATGTTTACATTGTCTTCATAAAAGTGTGAAAGTCACTTATTTCGGTAATTAGCTACCAGATTGACCTGTCATTCATCCAGGTGTGTCAAATTATGACCAGCTGTTATGTTTACATTGTCTTCACAATAGTGAGCAAGTCACTTATTTCGGTAATTAGCTAACTAATAGACCAGTCATTCATCCAGGTCTGTGTGTGATTATGACAAGCTATTATAGGTAGACAAAAAAAGTGATGAGGACAACCCGGTCCATCAATACAGTGAGACTGCTAAATGGCTCAGTGGCTGTCAGCCTGCACTCTGAAACGCTCTGCACTTACATTGCTGCTACTTTTTATTATGAATAACTCCTGCTAAACCACTTTAACTTTCACTGTAATGTTTAAACTTGGCGTATCAAGTGCATGTGAAAAAACATTTTATTTTATTGCCGGACCGCGTAAGCGGAGTGGGCTAAGAAGAGCGAATGTCTCTTACTGAGTGAGTGAGTGACTGACTGACTACCCCTAGTTAAATAGCGTAGCGGTTAGAGAAGCAGACTTGTGAACTATAGGCCCCGAGTTCGTATCTCCTCGCAGGCGAAGTGAAGTACGCATTATGAATTATTCCGTATAGACGAAAACTTTGCTGACCAAAACCTGAAACTGTATACCGTTATCTTACGTCTGTTTCTGGCATGGAATAGTTCATCTTACGTCTCGCTAGCAATTGCTCAATTCTTATGATTATTCCTAGGAAGTTAGTATATACTAGTAAGCCTATTACTGGCTAATAAGCTGTTAAAACGGCCAGTGGCAAAAGCAATACAGTTCATAGACGCTATTTGTGGTGGAGGTAAACTTAATAAGAAACGTTAGTCAGTTTAACATAATCCTCAATGGAGTCTAGCGACTACCAAAATGTGTAATGCCGTGGCGTAGTGGTTAAAGACAGTGCCTCTCATTTGGAAGACCTAAGTTCGAATATATTGAGAGCAACAACGTTTATTAATTATTTCTGGTAGATTCCACGATTCTCTCGTCTTTTCACTTGATGAAAAAGTTAGTTATCGTCGCCTTTATTGATAGTTATTGTATAAATGTCATTCCCAAATGAAAGAAAAAATATGTTGTTTTGCCATGAAATAAAAAAATACGTTCTTATGCCATGAAATGAAATAGCTTTGGGAGACTCACTAGCAATTGCTCAATTCTTATGACTATTCCAGTAAGTTAGTAGGTAAATCTTATTACTGGCTAATACGCTGTTAAAACGGCCAGTGGCAAACGCAATACATAGCCCCTATTTGTGGTGGAGGTAAACTTAGTAAGAAACGTTAGTCAGTTTAACTGTATCAATGTCATTCACAAATGGCCAATTAACTATTAAAACAGCCAGTGGCAAAAGAGGATTTGTTCAGGATAGAGACAAGAGGCTATACTGACACGTGGCAAATGTACACCTCCGTGGTGTAGTGGTTAACGACACAGGCTTTCACGTGGGCGACCCGGGTTTGAATCTTGAGATGGCAACACTTTCTATTGCGGGCCGGCTGGACTAGGCTGGCCTGGTTTCTTGTTTGGTTTGATATAGTATGTGTTTATTAGAGACCAACCAAGCCAGTTTAGCAAAAGGCCAGGGTGTCAACATTTGAGTAATTAAATAGTTGGGTGGGGTTAAGGCCTAAGAGCGTGTAAACTATGCAGAATGGGCGTAAAAAAATTACCAGCTCTCTTGCATGTGTGAAAATCTTTCAAGTATTTTTTCTCAGAACTAGGTAGAGCAGACAAGTTTTAAAGCAGCATATTTTCCCATAACTTTATCAAACAGTATTGTATTGCATACCATTACAAAGCTCTGAATCTGGACCTTTGTAATATGAAAAAAAAGCCAAACTCAAATTTTGCGTTAGGACCCCGTTTCTGAATTCTGTCACATTTGCCCAAACTACTTCCATCTTGGGTTGCTGCTCAAAGTAGATAAGGCAATGATGACATTTGACATTACACCACAGTGGAAGCTTTACAAAAAAGTTAAAGTAAAAAAAGGAATAAAACAAATAGAATTGAATGCTTTCATTGAAAGCCTTCTGTCTTGCTTTCACTATGTACACAGATCAAGGGGGAGTGGGGAGATGAAGTTACTGAGCTAAGCTTAGCCTACCATGTTGTAATTAGGGATGGGGATTGTTAATTTTTATTGATATTGATACCATTTTCGAGACTGCATAATGATCCGAGTCTTTATTGATACCACTATCAATACTTTTCTATTATTTGGTGGAAAGATGAGACAGTTAATTTGTAACAGAACTGTTATTGTTTTTATTGCAAAAACCGTGAGTCTGTGACTGTTTGATTTCTGATTTCAACAGAATGTATAATTATGAGAACAGTAAAATAATATCAGGAGTAAAATGTCAACACATTTTTTCCAACAAAGAAAATAAATAATATACATAAATAAAATGAATATTATGCTTTACACAACAAAAAGAACAAAGAATCGACAGCTCTTCTTGACAGTGGTTTTTCGGCAGAAAAATGAGCATGTCTGCCTTGTCAGGCATGATCCTGGATCGCTTCTGGCTGATGGTGTCCCCAGCAGTGGAGGAGGCTTGACCACAAAGGTAGCTGTGAGAGAGTTCAGCTAGCAGGGGAAGGGTGTCTCTCTTTCCCGACCACCAGAGGACAGGGTCTTGTGCCATAGGGATCGGAGGCAGGCTTCTGTAGAGCTGGATCTCTTGACGGACTCTCTGCGTGCTGTTCAAGTTGTTTGGTTGGATGGTCCGTAGCTCTTTCTCCTCCTCAGCAAACAGCTCCTCCAAAGCAGTCTTAAGGCTGATTTATGCTTCAATGTCAAATGCGTCTGTGTAGGATCCGCAGACACCGCAGAGAGCCGCAAAGGCCTGCACAGCCAGGCCGGATAGGCTACGCGCACCAGCTCAAAAATATAAAAGCGTGTAGCTACGCGTATGTGAATGGCAGAGCCACACAAACGATGATTGGTCAGATGGCAGAGGGAGGGTTTTACACAGAGTAGGGAATTCTGGCAAAATTTTACTTCCTGTATGAACAAAGACGAAGCAACAATGGAGGCTTGGCTCAAATCGAGGAACTTTTGATAGTATCGGAGAAATTCTGGGCGAAGGGCCAGCAACTTGCCAGAAAAGGTGGAAGCTGATGAGGGACAGATATGTAAATAAGAAATTGAAGAGTAAAAGTGGCGATGCAGGAGGGAAAAAAGTACCTTTGTTTTATATAATGCTCTCTTGTCTGTCCGGGCACTTAAAACATTGTGAAACCGACTCCAATTTTGGCGAGGACACAAAAGAGGTAAGTTCAGTTTTTCAAATTGGCAAATTCAGTGTTTATTACTTCTACCACAAAGTTGGCTAACTAACCGGTAAAGATTAAAGATTTGTCACGTTGTCGGAGAAACTAAACTGCAAGTACTAAAACGTGTATACTCCAGTGATTCTGTTGCGTTCATTTAAAAAGTTGTTTGTTTGCATGGCTGCGTTAATTAGCTAACTGCTCCGTTAAATGTGGTTATATTTAGATGTAGCTATCAATAATGCTGCCACAATTGTATCTGTAGAAACAGACGTTTTATGTAAAGCAAGTTTGCCTAACTAACAATAATAGTACTATTTTGCCATGCTTTAGGTAAAGCAAGTTTGGCTAGCTAACACTAATAGTAGTATTTTGCCATGCTAGCTCGTTGTTCATCCAACATTAAATGCAAAGTAAATGTGTCGGTTTTCCACATGATTTTTCTTCAGATGTGTAAATAGTTTTAGCCAAAAGTGAAAGGGGGAGTGTCAGGCAACGTTACTTTAAAGTTGAATGAAATGATGTATTTAATTGAACCTGAATTACCTCATTAATTAGGAGAAAATGATTATTACCATCTGCTAAAGGTTATTCTTTGTGTTTTTTATAAGTGTATGCATTACTTTAGTAGTCAGGGAAGAGACAAGAGTCTTGATAGCAGTGGCGTCGTTAGGCCTGGGCGTCCGGGACTATAGCCCCAGATCTTTTATGAATAGCCCCGGATCTCAAATTGACTAAAAAAAAGAATAATAAAGAAATAGCCCCTGATCTATTTATCTATAATTCCGATCGCGCATTATGACAATGTAGACGTGTAGGCCGCTAGCGTGTACATCAAAATTTTCCGCATGTACATTCAAAACCCTGTACTTTCTGTCCCGGGCGGGGCGGGGGTTGGGCTAAGCCCCGTATGTATTGTGATCCTAGCAATGCCTCTGCTTGATAGTGAGGGATGGAATAGTACAGAGAGCCAACAGGGGACATGGAAGAGGAGAGAGCAGACCATAGTGGAACAGAGGATAGGGGACAGCAGAGAGAAGAGATGGAGATAATGATCAAATAAAAATATTACTTTTATACAACAACAGTGATATTGTGGCATAAGTTTAAGGTTACTTGAATGCAGGCATATGCCTGTTTATTTTCAGTAGTCATGTACTGCAAGCTTATGTTATGCCCCTCTCCCCCTTTCAGGTTGAGTAGCCCTGTTGAATAGTAAAATATGTTGTCATTGCAGATGGAGTACAGCAGCAGCTCATCAATCCTACAGTCACCTGAAACTGACCTGGACTCAAATGTAACTTCACCAGCTGCATCAGTTGACCCCGAGGCTGATCTCAGATCATCATTAGAACCTGCCACGTCTAATTACCAAAGACCTGTCCACCAAAAACAACCTAGGAGTGTCTCTCCAGGTACATCCTGCCTCGACTCCTTCATCCTCCTAGAGAGCACCAAAGGAAATTAGGAAGAAAAATGACCTGACAGCTTGACTTAACCTTCTGGATCAGCACAGAAGAGGGAAGAGAGACATACCATGCTCACTTCAGAGTTTGATGATGATATTGCAAGATTTTGTCACACCATAGGTGACCTGATCCACGAACTGCCACAACATAAAATGTCTAGCCAAGTTCAAAATCCATCAGCTTTTATTTGAGATGGGGACAGAAAGTGTTGAAGACACTGTTTGAATACACACCCTGATGTGGTTAAAGTTATCTTTTTCCAAAGTGACTAAATTACTTTTGTTTGTGATTTGAGTGAAAATAATTTGCACACTTCATGGATGTTCACCTTTTGTGTTATTTTATTCAATATTGTTTAATTTTATTTATATTCTTTGATTTAAAATGCAGAGAAAGTGCACGTTTGAACAAAATACTTGAGTGCACATTCTTTACATTTTAAATAATAAGTTCTATGTAGTCTGCCCTTTTCACTGTTTTCAATTCTTTGTTACAATTACAATTGTACATACAAATATTTAACAAAATAAAGAGGTTTTCTTTTAATGTGTATGTCAGTAATTCACAGAGAGTTCAGTAGGCCCGCCCTCAGCACCGTAACCTGCCATGGCACATGAAGAACCTCATCAGGTCATTGCGGACTCCAACAGCAGCCCAAGAGGCTCTCCCTGCGTCAGCCAAGGTGCCTCCCTCTGTGTGACCTGTCTTCTCCACTCCCCCGGCTGTGCCTTGCCATTGTTCAAAACAGTCTGTGAAATTAGGTGTTATATACTTTGTTGCAGGTGTGTTGGCAGCATCTGTATAGGCCAGATAGTTGCGCAGTGCAGCACAGGCCTTCATATCGTGTACATTTGTCTGGAAGGAATTCCAACGGTCTGTCTAGAATTCTCCACCTTGCGACCATCATACCAAATGAGTTCTCAATCACATGTCTGGCCCGTGAATGTTGATAGTTGTAGATCCTCTTGCTTTTGTCCAGATTGGCACCTGGTAAAGCAGAATGTACATTGAAATTTAAAATAACATAAAAAACCCACTGACTAACTGCATTTTGTTGTATTGTACTTGTACTGTTCAATGACAAAGTTGAATCTATTGTCATTGAACAAGTACAGTACAAAGAAATGCAGTTTGCGACTAACCAGAAGTGCAAATAGAGTAGGGCAAACCATTTATAAGTATTAAGTATACAGTGGGTACGGAAAGTATTCAGACCCCTTTAAATTTTTCACTCTTTGTTTCATTGCAGCCATTTGCTAAAATCAAAAAAGTTCATTTTATTTCTCATCAATGTACACTCAGCACCCCATCTTGACAGAAAAAAACAGAAATGTAGAAATTTTTGCAAATTTATTAAAAAAGAAAAACTGAAATATCACATGGTCATAAGTATTCAGACCCTTTGCTCAGTATTGAGTAGAAGCACCCTTTTGAGCTAGTACAGCCATGAGTCTTCTTGGGAATGATGCAACAAGTTTTTCACACCTGGATTTGGGGATCCTCTGCCATTCTTCCTTGCAGATCTTCTCCAGTTCCGTCAGGTTGGATGGTGAACGTTGGTGGACAGCCATTTTCAGGTCTCCCCAGAGATGCTCAATTGGGTTTTAGGTCAGGGCTCTGGCTGGGCCAGTCAAGAATGGTCACAGAGTTGTTCCGAAGCCACTCCTTTGTTATTTTAGCTGTGTGCTTAGGGTCATTGTCTTGTTGGAAGGTGAACCTTCGGCCCAGTCTGAGGTCCTGAGCACTCTGGATGAGGTTTTCTTCCAGGATATCTCTGTACTTGGCTGCATTCATCTTTCCTTCAATTGCAACCAGTCGTCCTGTCCCTGCAGCTGAAAAACACCCCCATAGCATGATGCTGCCACCACCATGTTTCACTGTTGGTATTGTATTGGGCAGGTGATGAGCAGTGCCTGGTTTTCTCCACACATACCGCTTAGAATTAACGCCAAAAAGTTCAATCTTGGTCTCATCAGACCAGAGAATCTTATTTCTCATAGTCTGGGAGTCCTTCATGTGTTTTTTGGCAAACTCTATGCGGGCTTTCATATGTCTTGCACTGAGGAGAGGCTTCCGTCGGGCCA
>JACXGI010009557.1:0-30004 GCA_016801175.1 Esox masquinongy
TTAACCTCCTGAGGACGGACTAGGCGCTACCCACACCTGCCCACACCTGAGGCGTATTTGCATAACAATTACATAGTATTACATATTTTCAAAACGGTTTGTGATAGAGAGATGCTGTTTTCTTTGCTGTTTTCCTGAGATTCCGCTGAAAACGCAGATGCGCTTTGTGTTTACGTGGCACATTTCCTGGTTGTCATCATCCTGTCCAAATGCAACCAAATCCTTGTGCACCTGACCAATGGATGGGCTGTTGGGTGACAGCATCCAATGGAAGGCTGTTGCTTGGCAAAATAGTTTCTTTTACCCAATCAGGGGAAGGTATATTATGTATTCGAGCAAATCAAAAGGTTGCGGGGTGGGACATAATAAGTTTCGTTTTCTCTATGTGCTAGAGGAGATGACTAGAGGAGGTGGAAGCAGTGCATTAGCTTAGCTTAGCTTAGCTTAGCTAGCATGCTAACTTAGCATTTGCTTACATTTTAGCATTGTGTCCTTGCGGATCGCTAATGTGTCAAACAGACAAAGAAAGGATGTGTTTTCAACAGTTTTATAAGTATTATTATTAGTATGAAATGGCAAAACGTAAGAACACTTACTAAATGTAGCCATAGTCTGTTACGGTTTTCAAACGCTGGATAGCTGAGTTACCGGACAACAAAGGACGAATGCTAACAACATGCTAACGCTAACGCAAGAACAATCTGGTAAGTAACATCAAATAACCTATTCATCATGAAATAAAGTAATACAAATGTGATCATTATAGATATTGTCTGCTTTGCGTATTTGGAATGGGAGAACTGTTCCATATGGCTGTTTGTGGTCTGATTTCAATGATAAATAGTGAAATAATTTTGGGTGTCATAAACATATTAGACTGTATGCACATAAGGTGAATTAATTCATTGTTCTCTTCATATTTATTGTGATACAATGCATATTTGTTTAAGAAAAAAGGTTTGAAAAGAGTTTTTGGAATGGCAGAGTAGTTCCACAAGGCTGTTTGTGGTCTGATTTCAATGATAAATAGTGAAATAATTTTGGGTGTCATAAACATATTGGACTGTATGCACATAAGGTGAATTATTTCATTTTTCTGTTCACATTTATTGTGATACAATGCATATTTATGTAAGAAAAAAGGTTTGAAAAGTGTTTTTGGAATGACAGAACTGTTCCACATGGTTCTGTGGTCTGATTTCAATGAAAAATGGTGTCAAAAACGTTTTGGACAAAAGGCAAATTATTTCATTTTTCTGTTCACATTCATTGTGATGCTTTTTTTACACAAATGTGCATTGTGTTTGCACAGAACATTTGTATTGGGAGTATCACTCCGTATGGTTGTGTTATGGTCAGAATTCAATTATATATAGAAAAAATCAGATTTCGCTTATGAAATTATTTACTTTATTGTGCATTTTTCCCTAAAACACTACCTTATAAGAACATTAACATGCATGCTTATATTAGCTGAGGTTCTTTAGAATCATTTGATACCAAATACATAATGATCCATTTACATTACATATTGTTTATAAGCCCAAATATAAAAGTAGTGAAACCCGAAAATTTAAAGCATAGTCCCCAGGGGGTTAAGAGTACAAATTGTATTAAAAAATGCATGTAGGCTGAGTCCAGAGTCTATTTAAACCTAGTCCAGGTCGGAAGCATGACCAGATGGACAAGGACAGGGACAACACGGGGGGTGGGGGGGGGGTCAGCAGAGTGGCAGGTGAAATCGTCAGGTATCATCTTGATCTGCAACACAACCAGGAGGACTTTGGACAGGGGCAGCAACGAGTCTTTCAAGCCTGGTACTCCGGAGGTGCGAGCCAAGACCTCATGTCCTCCTAAGTTTAAACAGGGCAGGAGACAGGGAAAATTTAGAAAATGCATTCCTTAGATCTACAAGAATTCATAGTGGAGAAGGACAGGGCCCGGACAGGGCACAACAGGCAGGATCATCAATCCACCCACATTGCCAAGCATCAACCAAAGGGACACCCACCACCGCAACCACCCTGAATGAGGGCCAAGTACTGCCAGCAGAGTACAGCCCAATTGCACAAGTGCGCAACAGAGAGACAACAAGCCAGTGACTCTGCCCCCGAATGGCATTGGAGGGAGGGCATTCCAGTGGCGATGAGAGCCAACCTGGCAAGACAGCAAGGGAGGTCAGTATCAAGCCTTTCTGGTCACCGTCATGCCCCTGGGCCAGACTACACTTAATCATAGACCATGCTATAGAGATGAGTCTTTGGCAGACACTTGAAAGTTTGCACTGAGTCTGCATTTCTAACCTTAATTGGCAAATCATTCCACATTAGTGGAGCTCTATGAGAAGGCCCTGCCTCCGGCTGTTTGCTTAGAAATTCTAGGTACAATTAAAAGGCCTGCATCTTGCGATCTAAGGTTACGTGTAGGTATGTATGGCTGGATCATTTCAGCGAGGTAAGTAGGAGCAAGTCCATGTATTGTTTTATAGGTTAAAAATAAAACCTTAAAATCAGCCCTAGCCATAACAGGCAGCCAGTGTAAAAGAGACTAGTACTGGAGGAATGTGTTAACATTTTTTAGTTTGACTATTCCAAATAATAAGTTAGTAGATACTAGTAAGCCTATTACTGGCTAATAAGCTGTTAAAACGGACAGTGGCAAAAGCCATACAGTTCATAGATGCTATTTGTGGTGGAGGTAAACTTAATACGAAACGTTAGTCAGTTTAACACAATGGTTAATGGTGTCTGGCAAAATATTCAAACTTGGCGTAAGTGGTTAAAGACACAGCTTACATGGGAGACCCAGGTTCAAATCCAGCAAGGGCAACAACATATCACTTTTACATGCGGGCTGGCCGAACTAGGCTTGCCTGGTTCCTTTTCTGGTTCATAATGCCCATCCAATGAAATCAAACCCACAAACCTAGCGCACTCTACTTATTCCATCTAAGAATTTTCTCTAACTTGCAAATAGACATGTTAAATGTTTGTATGTCCAGGATCTCCTCATTCTAGTGTCATTTAATCCCTTCACTAAACATGTACTGTAATGTACAGACTCATAACTTAATCGAGCCGCTGATTAATCATGCAACACTTTAGTTCAGGGTTAAAGAAACCAGGATCATTATTTAATTATGGGCATTTTTTATGCTTTTTACTGAAAAACAGGGAGAGACAGTATGCTAAAATGGCAATAAGCCAGATAAAAACCCATTCTGCATCGATATGTGTACCAGAGGCAGCAGACCACTACACCAACCTAGTTTTTGATGATTTAATATGGGTGATCAAGTATACAATTGGAAATGGAATGACCACTTTTGTATAACTACTTTCTCTGAAATTACAGTGTCTGCAAAATTATCTAATTGAAAAACAAGGCTTGGCAACCATTTTCATGGAGTGCTACAGTGCTTTTTGATTTGACTGACCTGGAAGATCAAGTTTGTTGAATATAGTCAATCACAGTACTGATCAATTAGCTCAGCTGATCTAATACTGCAGTACTTTCAGAACTCAGCTAAACTGCCTGTTCTATTAAATGTATCCACTAGAGGCCACTAGTGAAGCAAAGCCCCCAGGTTTTATCACTTTTTATGGCCTAGTCAATGGCTTTTACTCAATGCCACGGAAAGTTAGCTGATGCACAGCTGGATAAAAAAACTATATTTTTTTCTGAAGCATTAATCTCCATCAACAAATGCACACTGTTTCTGCACAAACATGCATGTCTAAATGTCTCAATCATCGAAGATCCTTGAAACGTGTTTTTGAATTAAATATTTAATCCGATGCAGAGAAACAGACAAACACTGAAGGAGCAATGGACAGAGAGTTGCAGAGATAGTCTATTATTGATAAGAACCCAAAATATTTAGAGTGGATGGATGACACAATAGTAAACAGAGTCTTACAACAGGCCAGGCTATGGTCAAGTACACACACACGCGCACACGCACACAAGGCTCCTCAACCAGCAACACTATTCCTTTGCATGTACCATTCATAAGCATATTACACTCATATGTATCTGTAATACTCAAAGCTTCTACCATACTGTATATACTCCCCCATCCGACTCTTTTAAAATTGATAGTTTACATTATTCTATGCATATTACTGCCATACTTGCCATATCTATTATATTCAATACTACTACCAATATTGCTGCTAGGTTACAGAACTCTTTTTAAACTGCTGCTGTGTACAGTGTTCTGTATATTATTGCTTTTCTTTCTTGCTATATTTTTGCTGTGTTTATTTTTTTCTTCTTAAGTTCCCACTACGTAGTTATAGTGTGCTATGCCACCATTCATAAGCGTATCGCACTCATACCTATAATATTCAATACCTCTACCAATTGCTGCTAGTTTACACTGTTATGTATTACTGCCATACTTGCCTTATCTAAATGTTCAAATACTACCCAGATTGCTGCTATATCAATAATATTACCCAGATTGCTGCTAGTTTACGGTACTTTTTTTTGTTCTAAACTGCTGCTAGTGCACAGTGTTATGTACACCAATCAGCCATAACATTATGACCACTGACAGGTGAAGTGAATCTCACTGAATCTCGTTATAATGGCACCTGTCAGTGGGTGGGATATATTAGGCAGCAAGTGAACATTCTGTCCTCAAAGTTGATGTGCTAAAAGCAGGAAAAATGGGCAAGCGTAAGGATCTGAGCGACTTTGACAAGGGCCAAATTGTGATGGCTAGATGACTGGGTCAGAGCATCTCCAAAACTGCAGCCCTTGTGGGGTGTTCCGGGTCTGCAGTGGTCAGTACCAATCAAAAAGTGTCCAAGGAAGGAAAAGCGGTGAACCGGTGACAGGGTCATGGGCGGCCAAGGCTCATTGATGCATGTGGGGAGCAAAGGCTGGCCCACGTGATCCGATCCAGCAGACAAGCTACTGTAGCTCAAATTGCTGAAAAAGTTCATGCTGGAACTGATAGAAAGGTGTCAGAACACACAGTGCATCGCAGTTTGTTGCGTATGGGGCTGCGTAGCTGCACACCAGTCAGGGTGCTTGTGCTGACCCCTGTCCACTGCCGAAAGCGCCTACAAAGGGCACGTGAGGATCAGAATTGGATCACGGAGCAATGGAAGAAGGTGGCCAGGACTGATGAAACACGTTTTCTTTTACATCACGTAGATGGTCGGGTGCGTGTGTCGCTGAAGAACACATGGCACCAGGATGCATTATGGGAAGGAGTCAAGTCAGCAATGTGATGCTTTGGGCAATGTACTGCTGGAAAACCTTGGGTCCTGGCATTCATGTGGATGTTAATTTGACACGTACCACCTACCTGAGCATTGTTGCAGACCATGTGCACCCTTTCATGGAAACGATATTCCCTGATGGCATTGGCCTCTTTCAGGAGGATAATGCACCCTGCCCCAAAGCAAAAACGGTTCAGGAATGATTTGAGGAACACAACAAGTTCAAGTTGTAGACTTGTCCTCCAAATTCCCCAGATCTCAATCCAATCAAGCATCTGTGGGATGTGCTGGAAAAACAGGTGCGATCCATGGAGGCTCCACCTCGCAACTTACAGGACTTAAAGGATCTGCTGCTAAAGTCTTGGCGCCAGATACCACATCACACCTTCAGATGTCTAGTGGAGTCCATGCCTCAAATGGTCAGGGCTGTTTTGGCGATAAAAGGGGACCTACACAATATTAGGCAGGTTGTCATAATGTTATGGCTGATCGGTGTACAGTGGATATAAAAAGTCTACACACCCGTTAAAATGCCAGGTTCTTGTGATGTAAAAGAATGAGACAAAGATAAATCATGTCAGAACCTTTTCCACCTTTAATGTGACCTATAACGTGAACAATTCAATTGAAAAACAAACCGAAATCTTTGGGGGGGAAAAATAAAAAACTCACAAACTAGACTTTTTATATCCACTGTATATTGTTGCTTTATTTTATTATTATTTTCCGTCTAGCTATATTTTCGCTTATATATAGTTAGGTCCGGAAATATTTGGACAGCAAGTGAAATACATGTTCGATCATGTTGAGATCAGGTGATTGACTTGGCCATTGCAGAATATTCCACTTCTTTGCCTTAAAAAAACTCCTGGGTTGCTTTTACAGTATATTTTGGGTCATTGTCCATCTGTAAAGTGAAGCACCATCCAATGTACTTCTCTGAATTTGGCTGAATCCGAACAGACAATATATCCCTATACACTTCAGAATTCATCCAGCTGCTTCTTTCTTCTGCCACATTATCAATAAACAGTAGTTACCCAGTGCCATTGGAAGCCATGCGTGGCCATGCCATCACACTGCCTCCACTGTTTTACAGATGATGTGGTATGCTTCAGATCATGAGCCATTCCAAGCCTTCTCCATACTCTTTTCTTCCCATCATTCTGGTACACGTTGATCTTAGTTTCATCTGTCCAAAGAATGCTGTTCCAGAACTGGGCTGGCTTTTTTAGATGCTTTTAGTCTAATCTGGCCTTTCTATTCTTGAGGCTTATGAATGGTTTGCACCTTATAGTGAACCCTCTGTATTTGCTCTCGTGAAGTCTTATCTTCATGGTAGACTTGGATAATGATACGCCTACCTCCTGGAGAGTGTTGTTCACTTGGCTGGATGATGTAAAGGGGTTTTTCTTAACCATGGAAAGGATCCTATGATCATCCACCACTGTTTTCTTCCGTGGACGTCCAGGCCTTCTTGTGTTGCAGAGCTCACCAGTGCGTTCTTTATTTCTCAGAATGTACCAAACTGTTGATTTGGCACATCCTAATGTTCCTGCTATCTCTCTGATTGATTTTATTTTTTTTTGCAACCTAAGGATGGCCTGTTTCACTTGAGCTCCTTTGACAGCATGTTCTGGGTTCACAGCAACAGCTTCCAAATGCAAATGCCACACCTGGAATCAACTCCAGACCTTTTAGCTGCTTAATTGATGACGAAATAACAAAGGAATAGCCCACACCTGTCCATGAAACAGCTTTTGAGTCAACTGTCCAATTATCTTTGGTCCCTCACAAAAGAGGGGACTACGTATTACAGAGCTGTAATTCCTAAACCCTCCAATTTGGATGTGAATACCCTCAAATTAAAGCCGAGAGACTGCACTTTAAGCCCATATTCATTATTTAACTGTATCTTGAATATATTTTAGAAAACAGACAAAATAACAAAACTTGTATCAGTGTCCAATTATTTCCAGACCTAACTGTACTCTTCTTCTTAACTCTCACTACGTAGTTGTCAGGTGCCATGTCACAAGAATTTCATTGTGCAGGATGACACTGTGTTGTTCGGTGCACTTGACCAATAAACCTTGAAAAACTTTGAAACACACAGATTACAGAATCTTACACATCCAGTAACGATATGTGGCATAATGATCGTCATGTTTAGCACCAAAATATTTGCTGGCTCATTAAGTCACATGACAAACAAACTGGGAGACAGGCCAAACAATCTCTTCCTCTGTCATGTTTCTAGAGTTCTCAGTATCACACAAACACAAAAACAAATCAGCTGCATTGTTTCTATTTACAGGGAAGTCAGATGAATTCCTTCAGCTGTTTGGTTCATCTGTATGTGTCTTCTGTGGCACATACGTCTCAGAAAGTGATGACCACAGCAATTCCACATACCATCGACTACCAACCAACCAAGTTGCTGGTAGAAACATTTTATGTTATTTTATCTTTATTTATACAGACAATTATACAGAGACCTGGATCTCTTTTGGAGTGAAGCTGTGTATGACACAAATAAAAAAGGAAAAAGAAAAGCACTCACAAGTAACAATAAAAAAAAGAAATTTTGTAAACATTTGAACTACCTTGTAGGCACCAGCTTAAGCAAAACATTCCACTGGGGGAGTGGGGCATAGTAGTAGAAAGCAGTTTTACTTCAGTCTGAAAAACCCTGTTGTATATCTGAGACTAGTCAGTTTTGAGAGCAGTTTGGTGAGATTGTTTGAAAGTCAGGGAGCCTCAAACACAATGCTACATGATAGACTACATCCAAAGGTTTTAATACTTACAATGAGACATGCATACTGTATAGCACATCACCATAATAAGGTGGCTTTGCCAATTTGATATCTTTGATGAGACAACAGAAATGATTTGTTTCTATAAAAGAAACCAAATTTAACATTAAGATTCTTAACCAATTCCTAAATGTCTGTATTAAAATACAGATCAAAAGTAATTTTGAGGGCATCCAAATGTAGATTTTGGGACCAAGAAAACAGAATATACTTACCCATGTTTTATTTGCTTTTTGCCGAACCTAAGTTCCATAAAATTTTTTATTAGTTGGCAGTTAGAATGCAGTTGTTTAAACACTTGTGCAAGAGAAGCAACATACAGAACTATCACAGCGGAAATAAAAGCTTATTTTAGAGTTACAGACCTCATTAATATACAGTATACTGAGTTTGTTTTGCAAAATGGAATAATCAACTGTTTTGAAAGCCTTTGCCAGGTCAATAAATAGAGCCACAATTTAATTTCTCATTAAACATATAAAAATCTGCAACCAACAAATGTAGTTGGTATCATTTGATACGTTGCCTAGGTGTAAAACCAGACTGATATCTGTTCCAAGTTGTCAGATTAAAAAAATAATGCAATATAATACTATAGTATAATTACAAATAATTGCAGAATTTTTCAAGAAAAGACAATTTAGAGATAGAAGGCAATCCTTACGTGTTGAAGGTATGCATTCTATGGCCTTCAATTGAGGTAATTGTGATACTACAGCACAACGAGGTAAGACAACCATATTTGATTACTAACTCCACCCAAACCTCCACAGAGCTGGCCAGCACCCTCTGTGGACCTCTGGGCTAATCCGCAACAATTGCATTTTTAGCTATGTGATGTCACGAGGGGCATGGTGATCGAGGAGCGCTACATTCCCTCCTGGTGGCTGAGGGACTACAAGTCAAGATGGTTCCAGTAAAAGGACTACAACCTCTAGATGCAACCAGACAGAAGGGAAAAGTGTAAACTAGCACACCTGATATAAATAGGCTAATGAGAGCATGTTACACGGGTGTGTTCTGTAATGAAGGTGACACCACATTGGATTTTGTTTAACTGTTGAGACTGAAGTAAGCTGACTTTTGTGTTATACTTTGAGTTACACTTGTTTAGTTTTGTTGAAAGGAATAAATCGACCTTTTGTTTTCAAAACCTTTGGTTTTGCATCCCTTTTCTATTCACCCACACTCCAGAGAACACCACTAAGCGCTACCAGCCCCCATAACATCTGTAATACGTTCAGGGTCCAATTCTATCTGTTGTGGTCAGAGGTGGCACCACGAGTCCAAAAGTGGTGGGGCAAAATTTGTGACATTTCTCGGGGACCAGACCATTTTTCCTTCACTTGTGAGGTAAACTTGTGTCTTACTTATATGCTTAGTTGACGAAAGATAACTGTAAACATTCACATACATTTGAGTAACTCAGTAGACACTTATCTAGATGGACAAGGCATGTAACAATTATTGTTAAGCATAAAATGTATATCCAATTATTAAATTGATCAACAGTTCACTTCAAAAGGGTGTTTATAAAATGATATTCCCATTCTATACATCAGAGTCTATTGAATCACGTCACTATGTATTGCACTCTTACTCTTTCCTACTAGTTTCTATCGCTAGGTGTCATCATGGCGGTTTTTCACGATGACTGTCTGCTTAAGACAGTTTTGTTGGCGCTAGAATTAATTAGCTACTTATCCTAGTGCATTAGTCGTCATCCATCTGTTATACGAAATGATTTATATTTTACGTGTAGACGACTGGAATGTTTAGCTAGCTAGGTTTTGAAAGGTTTTACAAATGTCAACATAACCCCACGTCACCAGTGTCAATTTAACAAACTGACTTAATTAGTGTCCCTTGCCTTGGCCTTGGGTAGCAGCAACAGATCGTTTCATCTGTACTCAACTTTTTCCCGTGCCAAAAATGTAATCAGTGAACTTAAAATAATACTACTTAGCTAGCTAGGTAATAATGTAATGTAAAGCTACTAAATACACGCTACTATATGTAACAATAGCAGTTTTGTCAGTTATGGATATGATCATTTTATTGTGATGGGGATAAGGGAGTTTGACATACCTTGTTTTTTTACTAATACAACTTCCACAGACTGCGTTTTCACCTGACAAGGAGGCAGGCGATAGAGGAGCGGTAGCAAAAAAAGTAGCTAGTAACCATGTGCACTGACTCGATTCTAACGATTACCTGCATTACTAAGCAAGGAGTTGTTGAGGGGCGTGGTCGACGCTCTGCCGGGACCGAATTGGCTGTAGCTAGGAGCTCACTGTGACTGACAGGTGCATTCACCTGTTGCAGTCAGCGTTTGAGCTGGTGCGTTATATTCAACAGAGTAAACGGGCTGAAATTTGAAGAAGTGTTTTATTAACATGTTCAATTTCAAGAAATTCACGTCTATTTTTTCGTTGCAAAATGTTTTTTTACATTTATAATAGTAGATTGAATGCCCTCGATACTCCGCTGCGTTGAAATTGGTGAGGCAGCGCCACACCACTTTGAAAAGTGCTGGGGCAAATGCCAGCTCGCCACACATTTGATGGCGGCTCTGGTTGTGGTAGCACAGTGGATGCACTGTTCTTTAGGGTTTTTACCATTTTCCAGAATTTGGCCAGCTTCCTAATAAAATCAGATAATGTATTTATTCAGTAGTCAGATCTTGCTTTTCTGCTAAGTCTCATGCTCAAGTTTCTCAATTGCTTAATAGTCTGCCAGTCAGAATTTAAAACTGTTTTTCTAGCTTTAGATAATGCCACTTTGTTTTAATGAACACCATCAGTTATGAAATACTCTCGTGCTAGCTTCTCTCGACGAGCTAACCCTCGTCTGGTTAGGCCAAAATGCAGTCACTTTTGAAAAAGTCTTGTAAGAAATCTTGTTCACTAACATTTCTAAAATATCTTTCAGTTAGGTTTGGCCCTCTAAGTTCTAACATAGGATCATGACTTCCCATTAGACAGTGAAGGAAAGTCATATAGTGATTGTAATGTGCCCTTTTAGAATAAGGTACAATCGTTCATTTGAAAAGCGTGGCCTTTAACAGCCTGACTTTGAGTTCAAACCAGGACTGACCACAGTTTTGACTGACCACAGAGTTTTGAATCAGCCCTTTTCATTTTTATCTAAACACTGCTTGTTTATAAAAAGTTCTTTCACATATAATTTGCATTGTGTTGCCTTTAAACAATAAAAGAAGAAAGGCCCCCATTTCTGACTCAATAAGAAAAAAAAACTTAAGTAATGGAGTAATACAACTACATGTTAATTATTATAATAGGATTGGGGTTTACTCAGCTCGGGTTGATTAGGAATCATGGGTATGCATTATATACAGGAATAGAATGGTAATCCATTCTCATTATAATTAGCTGTTCTGTTTTCACTCCTTTGTACCAAGTAAGTTGACGGAGAACACATTCTCATTTTAGCAACAACAACCCTGTAGCAATTTGTGTTAAAAATCTTGCTTAAGGTAAGAACAACATATTTTTGACCTTGGGTATTCGATCTAGCAACTGCTGTTACTGGTCATGACCTACCTAAGGTACTGTAAACTGCCATCTATCTACCTGCCATTTCTTCTCTTTATCTATCCATAACTTGCACTTAACAATGTCACAAGGTGCATTGATATACACACTCTCATTCTTGCTCTTTATGTCTATCGTTCTTAACAGGAGCCTTAGCTAACATAGAAAGAGAGATAGTTGGTTTCCTGACTAAAAAATAACTAGAGAAGCACAAATGGTACCCTCAGATAGCATTCCAAATCAAGATAATAGAAAACCTTCAAACTATTACATTGATGGCATATAGAAAAAAAACGCAGTTAAAGAGTGCAGCTGCATAGTACCCTGACTCCCACTTTTGGCTTACCTCCGAAGCTGTAAGTGGGCCCAGTTATGATCGGCTCCTGGCTGCTGGAAATGGTGTTGGAGGCACTCTTCCATCTTCTGGTCTAAAGACCAGACATTGCCCTGCATAAGGTGCCATCCTTCAGACGGGACATCAAACATCTGACCTGACTCTCTGCAGTCATTTAATATTTAATTATGTTAACCTAGGCGTTCTGGCTAAATTTCCATTCTGGCCCTGATATCATCCCTACCTTGCAATTATCTCATTCATTTTCTCTGTAACAAAACTAAATGTGTTAAGTACTACAGGTACCAAATCAATAATCTGTGAATAATGGGTATAAGTTGCTCTGGTTAAGAGCATCAGCTAAATTACTAAAATGGAAATGGAAAAGTGAGAACACTACTCCATTGGCCAGGTGTCATGTTTCTGCTGATGACGGACAGACAGCTCTGTCAGCAGCTGCTGTGACTGACAGTTGCCAGGGTAACAGAGAACTGGGTCTCTTTCCATCTTCCCATCTCTTCTTCTTCCCTGTCCCACTTTGATTAGGATGGTGATTATGTATCTTATAGCTAATTATGAGAGATGCAGATGGAATCAAAATGGCCTCCCTATGATGGGATAAGATGGTTCAATTAAATTCAATATTCATATTTTTATGATGACTCAGATCCAGCCTGGTTTAAAGTGTTTATAGTCTATTAAATAATTTGAAGGTCCATGGGTGATCAAGCACACAGAAATATTTCAAATACTTCTTGAATCAAGCTCTAAAATGCATTCATAGTTTATAGAAAAGACTCCACTCTCTCTATTTGCTCTTTAAATAGCAATGCTGATGTCAATTCT
The DNA here is from genome assembly GCA_016801175.1 of Esox masquinongy. NCBI lineage: Eukaryota > Metazoa > Chordata > Actinopteri > Esociformes > Esocidae > Esox > Esox masquinongy. The sequence goes on from JACXGI010009557.1 coordinate 12,788, forward strand.
AACTCTCCTAGCTATCATATACTGTATTTGTAATCATCGTGGCTGGACTTACCATTTGGGCTATGAAGCCCTCATCTAGTAGTAAAATGAAACATTAACCCAATTTGACTTCTAATTTCTTTGAGGCACATCTTCAATATAGATGGATTATTAGAGGAATCGTGGTGAGAAGCCAGTAATGTGGCCTGATTATGCCTTCTCTGATCTGTGCTCTCCAACTGAGTGCACCATCAGACAGATTAGCGCTTATCATACTATCATACAACATTAACAGACACATTCATCCCACTCCTGGCATTGGGACATAATTAGTCATCTGCATAAAGAAATTGTACAAATTCGAATAACTTTTATTTCCTTGCACGGAACTTACGCGTTGTCAAATTTTGATTCTCAGTAGTCATTTTACCTATTTAAAAAGGCAAGTAAATCCATCATTGTGTTTGTGGCACATTTTGGCTAAGGGGTATTAGTCAACAACTGAAGGTGAATAATCTGCACTAAATAAAATGTGAATAATACATATCCTTTTAGGACAATATACAGCAAGTGCCCACCTAATTATTATTAACTACAAAATACAAATTATTTATTCTATAGGTATATAATGGACTTTGTATGCTTTATTGGAAAGAGGAGACACGGTATGAAAGAGGGAGGGTTCAGAGAGTGTGCTAAAATAGCAGTATGCCAGATTCAAACAGCAGATTCCATGCTACAGCTGCACATGTGCACCGGAGGCAGCAGCCTAGACTGTTAGGCCACTCTTGGCCAACTAAGTGACAAAATAGTCCTTTTAAAGTTGAATGTACAGTACATTCAAAAAGCATTCAGACCCCTTCACTTATTCAACATTTTCTCACGTTACAGCCTTATTCTAAAATTGATTAAATAGATCAATTTATCATCAATTTATACACAACACCCCATAATGCAAAAATGGGTTTATAGACATTTTTGCAAGATTAAATGAAAAAAATTGATTACATTTATTCAAGTATTCTGATGCTTTGCTATGATAGTTTGAAACTGTGCTAAGATGAATCGTGTTCCCATCATCATCCTTGAGATTGAGATGTTTCTACAACTTGACTGGAGTCCACCTGTGGTAAATTTGATTGATTTGACATTGATTGGTTTGCACAGGATACCAAAGTTCTTTGGGAGACCGCAAGTCTCAGTGGCCAACTACAGCTACTGTGTATTCTATACATAACAACCTATGCATCATCATGTACATCTTACCTCCCTGTACTCCATGTCATTTACCAAAGAAAATTGCAAGGATTGGATAGGTTTCGAACATTAGCTAAGGAGACTGGCAGTCAAACTACATGCATACAAGTCTGCAACCTCTTTGGCTACTTACATATTAATTTAAAACAACCTTCATTCCTGCAATGCTTGCCTTAAAAAAAAAAACTTGCAGCAGGAAGGATGTTGTCTCGCTTTTCCTTATTCTCAGTCACGAATTCTGTGGAAGAGTTGTGGCAGTACTTCACCTGCTTTCATGGGGGAGTTTGGGGAATACGCCCTACACCTCTAATACATTTAAAGGGCATTGTGCACACATTTAAATGACAAGGTAGGACAAGTGTTTGCCTGGTCTGTATGTGCTGTTCTGTCACACCTGTCATCATCTTTGGGTCACAATAAGTTCACAGGTCAGTACATACTGTATTTAGGACCAGGGAAGAAGTGTGGGATTGTCACAAAGGAAGAAGGGAGATTTTGGCAATGCCCAATACCCTGAAATCCAAACCAAAGACACCACATTAAGAAAATGCATGATACACAATGAAGAGGATGTGTCGGGGCAGGGATACATATTTGTACCCCAGAAAGAGTAGCTGCTGCCTGGACAGGGGCTAAATCACATTCAGCCATTTAGCAGACAATCTTGGTCCTGTATTCATCAAACATCTAACGGTTAAACTAGAATCATCATGTCACCGTAACGTCTCTGAAACTACTCTGAAGAATTGTTATATCAACAGACATGCATTGAAGTCTATTCAAGCAATAAATTACTGCTTAAAGAAATAAAACCTATACTAATATCTCTCTCTGTTGACATGCAGGGCAAGAATGAGTAATACTATCAAGTGGCAAGCATGGGTTAAGCTCACAACATAATGAGAATATATCAAAAATGGAATATCAAGTGTCAGGTCGACTGAATATAAAGCAAGTACTAAAGCTAGAACAATAATAGCTAACTAGGGATTTTGATTTACACAACTTGTTTGGTGGAATAAAAGAAATACATTTCTTGCTGAACCAGAAGAAACCATAAACATATTAAGGTTATTAAAAGATTCATACAGCAATTCCTCGTTCCACATTGTTGCTGAGATTGCCTTTTTTTAAATAGTTTCAGACGAAGATGGCTGAAGTTAAACAAGAGCCAGCTGGTTAGTCCAGCATGACTACTTCTTTTCCGATATTGGGACAGTTTTGCAGACACACATTAAGCCAAGTCTAGGACTAAAAAAATCAATCTTGATTTCTCAAAACTAAATCATCTCCTAGCCCACTCCATCTGCATCCTATGTAAGCTTTGGCTAACAGCTTTGCTAACAGTTAGCTTTTCTAAAAGTAAGCTAAGATTTACAAAGTATTCCTGAAGTGTGCAGCCACAAAGCCATTGTCTCTTCCATTCCAGTAACAAGTATATTATTCCAAGTTATTAGTTTATTGCTTTCCTCTGTCCTCTGTAATTTGATGCTGGAGCTTTAATTTTGTCCAAGTTATATTGCTTTTCTTTGTCCTCTTTAATTTCATGTTTTATCTAAATTTCACTTTAGGGGTGGGGTCTCCAACCCTGCTCCTGGAGAGATACTGTCCAGATGGTTTTCACACCAACCCTAATTTAGCACACCTGACTCTAATAATTAGACAGTTACTGAATGAGGCTGCATATACATAGGGTTGGAGCGAAAACAAACAAGACATGACAGAATAAGTCTCCAGGACCAGGGTTGGAGGCTTTAAAATATGATCATCATATCATATATCAAATTTACTTGGACACATGTTGTCACTATCTAGCAAAGTCCATCTAGAATAGCTAGCAAGGATAAAATACACTAGCTAAAATTCAGTGGACTCTAGTTAGTGTAATATTATGACTGTATGAATGTGTTTTGTTACAATTAAGCTCATCTAGATATAAAGGGACAAGAGGCCATCTGTGTTTAGATTCTCTCTCAGGGAGTCAGGCTCTAACAACCTCAGGAATGTGTGATGTTTACATTAGTCATCTGGCTTGAGGGGTGTTATAATAGTGGCATCTGTGCTGTAGAATGAATGCATTGTTTTAGGTAGTCATGCCTATCATGTATTTAACGCGAGAGTAACAATCTCATTAGCTGAGAGATACTGGACATTCAGCTAGAGAAAACGTTGCCGCAAAATCCAATAAATAACTGAATGAATTTCTCCCTTGACTTGAAAGGGTACGCTATTATACGAAACAATTAATATCTAACATTAGTGAATGTTTTACTGCATCTAAAATAAAAATCAGAATGTTGATAAAGGGTTCAGCCTAGCCCATTAGTTATTTGCCTTCAAATATGTTTTCATGCCTTAGTAATACACTTCAGAACAAATCTTAATCAGCTCCTATTGATTATACATTGAGTAGAATTCTCAGTTGGACATCAGCCCAAAAAGAAACATTCAAACAGTATGAAGTAATATGCAATCCATGAATTTAACATATACGTTTCTCATCATTATTACCCTACATTCTTTTGCATTCAAAGTGGGTGCGCATCGCTGCCTGACATCAGTGTGACATCAACTTGAAAACAGTCTATTGTATAATCTAACAACTTAGATAAGCATTGAGTAGGGGCAGCCCTACTTGATTGATGTGGCGTGTACTTTTGGAGAGAAGTGAATTGTATACATTTAAAAGCTCAAATAAATCTCTGCTATTGCTTCATTGAGTTTTGTAGCAATAGCACAGATGACTCATCTCCTTACGTTTCAGTGTAGCACCCCAATAACCATGTTGACGATGCTATGGAAAGTGCTTCTACTGATTCTACTCTGAAGTCACTTGATTCAGTTTATCATAGTGTAAGGTTCTCCCTATGTGTTGCCCCATTCAGTTCCTTTTTTCACCATGTTTCTTTATTTTTCATCCTAGTGTCGATCCTGAACACAGCTCACCCACCCACACTCCTGTGTCCGTTACTTTCAATGGTTCCTTCACACCTGCTCTCATTAGCACAGTATTTGGTTCTAGTCATTTGTGTTAGTTCTTTGTGAGGTATTGTTTAATTTTTGATTCTACTGAGCCCGTTTTTGGATCATCCTATTTATATAGTTTGTACCTTCTGTGTACCGACCCTTCTAGCCCATGTTTCTTGTTATCGATTAGTCTATTCCTTTTGTACCGTAATCAGTGATTTGACCTTACAGACTGTTTTTGGACTACACCTTTGCCTGACCCCTTGGATTTTCTGCCAACTCTGACATCCCATGTTACTGACCTTTGCTTGTATCTAGACCACGAGACTGCCTGCTCCTGCTGTGTTTTTGGGGAACAAATAAACATCAGCTGCGCTCTGCGCTTGAAACCTACACTCTGCCTTCCTGTGTCATATTCATTACACATAGTGCCCATCGTTTTATTACATCAGACAGTTTTAATACTCATTATTGCATCCTTTACCAGAAAGTTGGCTGGACCTCATTAAAAATGTGTAGATCCCTTCATTACACTTTTTTTGTATATAAAACCCTGCTCCACAGGCTTCCGACATATTTCACTTCTCTTTTGACACCTAGAATCAATGGCTACAATCACAGAGTTGGTTAACGTTACAGACTCCTTCTATAACTACTGAGTTAGGTAGGTCTGCCTTTTCATATAAAGCACCTGATGTGTGGAATAGTATCCAATTGGATCTTCTTTTGGATGCCTTGGTGTCCATGTGTCAATTTAAAAAATGGTGTTAGATTTTTATAGTGAGGAATGTGTTTGTTTTAATTGATTGAGATGGCTAATGTTACTCAATATGTAAATTGTATGTGTTTCGTATTTAATTGTTTGTTTTATTCTTTTATTGTTGTTCGCAGGGCACACTTGTATATAAGACCTAGGTCTCAATGTGTTTCCCTCGTTAAATAAAAGTTAAATTAAATAAAAACTAAATAATACTTAAGTTAGTTGGTTTTCATTGTTGTAGTTTTGGGCGAAATCGGTGGTTTCGGGTTCTGTGCAGTCCACGAGCGCAAAACTGGAGTATGAGCGCAAAACTGGATTATGTTAGAATGTTTACTTCGCTGTGTGGGCAAACATCAACCCAAGATACAATTCCTAAATGCAATTATTTTCTTTTACTGTTTACAGCAATATATCCTACACACATATTGCTGTTTGGAAAACTTTACAGAAAACTTTAGATACACTCATTAATGTCAACACACTGCACAACACAGACATTCGCAACTCAAGCTAACAAACAAGTGTTTTAATAAACCACCGCGACTCAGAAAACTGACCACAAACGATGATGAAACGTTATTATATACTGTTTGAGTCCTAGCTAGTGAGATTGACGATCACTTATTATGAAATGACTGCCTCTCAGTGGTCCACACAAGCAAAAGCTAATTTCAATATTGGGACATTTAGATGACTAACTGGTCTCACAGATTGGATAAAACATACTGATAAAGCAGTATCCCGAAACAAGGATGATTAGTCTGCAAACATTCCGAGTTGTTTTGTTTTCAGTTGTATAGCTCTACGTGTTTTCTTTTCTATTACAAATATATAATAAATGACACGGCTGCAGAGCTGTGTCCCCCGCTACTACCGAGAACGGGCTCACTAAGAAAAAAAGAAGCATGCAAGATGTCTTACCGCTCGTGGTTGTAGTCAGCTTCGATCGCTTTCCACAGAGACACTGCAGCATATGCGTACCTTTCTTCAGGAAAAGCCTCAAAATCTTCATTGATTGGGGTTATAGTGTTCTTTTGTCAATCCACGCAATCAGACACTATTTTACGATGGGGGTTACTGAAGCATAGCCACCTCGGTCTAGAGCCACCTGCTATCTAGATCCCTGGCTTTCCCAAGCAAATCGAAAACAGCAGTAATGTATCGATAAAGGGCCGACCATATATCCTGAGACATGTTTCATTGAGAATTCCAAAAACACCCACGAATCCATGAACCGCTATGCTACAAGGACGTCAGAATAATTTCACATAGCCCATGCCTCCTGTTTTACTCCCAGACGTAAATTAAGGTCTCCTTTTGTGCGAGCGCGCACGCTGAAGTTAAACCGCGGGGTAGAGTGACAGGATCGCGTCATTAGGTAATGCGCCATGTACATCCTTGGTGATAGGATTTAGTGCCGCAAAAAGCGTGAGGATCGCGAAACACCAGTCAACTTCGTGGTGATTAGGGAAGCTGCTGATGTGACCATGGGGAACAAGGGAGCATAGGTCTACGATAATGCCAACGTCTGGTGGTGGGTTTGATTCTTTAAAGACAAATCAACACCTGTGAGGGGTGGTTTCACTGTGAAGTACTGTGTATTCCAGTCTTAAAAACAACTGTAGCCTGTTATTTCACTCCCCCCACGTAATGCATTAGAATATGAAATAAAGTTTTTGTTTTTCTATACAATGGGGCATAGTAACAGTGAAACTGATATACCAGGGACTTCGTAACGAAAATGAGAAGCTATACTGATACAATAGTATGTGTGACCAAGGAGAACAGGGAACAGGCCTATGAGAGGCCGACTTAAGCTGGTGTGTTTGATTATTTTAAAGATGTAGCAGTACCTTTGTGAGGGGTGGGTTAAGATAGACCAGGGGTGCCTAATCTTTTGGTCTTGGTGGGCCAAAATATAATCTGACGGTTGGTCAGTACATTCACATGATGATCCAAATTATAAAAAGTAAACGAAAGGTAACCCATCAGGAAACCCTGATGAAATTCCACTTTAAACATAAATCAAATTGCAGCCGCATTAGAGAACACAACTCATTCTGCTTCCACAGGTAATAACACCTTCTGCTTACCCTAATATACAGACGGGTGACAAATTTAAGGAACAAGATAGAAAACGTAGGCAAGCCTAGATCACCCAGCCCGCAGATAGAAATGACTGTGGTGAGCCAGGGAGGGAGCTTAAAGAGCAGCTATTTGTGGGTCAAGTCTAGGTACCTATAGTAGCCAGTAGACATGTTTTAGGTAATTTCCCTGACTATATATCACTGGAACAGACAACCATTTGAATAATATTGCAATTTTGGTGTTCTCCCAGCTACTAGCCAAGTGTCATGAAATAAATTCAAGCTTTGTCAATGGGCAACGATGCAGAAAACATGGGCCTGCACCTACAACACTTTGATAGTCCAGGAACCTATGCCAGGATTTTCACTCTGCATTTTACACTGTCACACCAGAACCTCAGGGAGCCATTAGGCCACATCTTTGTGTTTTCAGGAACATGATTTAATTTCATAATGAGATGGTCAACATGGCATTGCCATATCATGTAAATGGTTGGCTGTGTTAATAAAACAAGCAATCCAGGGGTTCAAACATAGGAAGTTGTACACAGGAGTCAGTAAGTAACAAGAAAGACTGGAATACCCAGCCTCACTCTAAGAAGTGGATGTCTCTAACTACTATGCTACTGAACAATGAATAGCTACTAGGCAGAATTTCAGATTTATTAAAGATATGCATGCAGAGCACTGTGTAGAACAGGACACTTAAATTTTATTCACCTAGCTAACCTGCAGATCAAGCTTTTTCTTTCTGGAACTTATACCTTTAAGCCATGCATTTCTGTTCATAAATTCTGAAATTAGTCTGAACAGACTGAAACATGAATCTAGCTAGTCTGGACAGATTGGAACGTAAATCTGTTTCATAGCTAGAATGAGTAAGAGATCATACGATAGCATAAAACAGTGATGTCGCCATGTTAGGTACACTACCATACAAAAGTTTGAGGTGATTTAGAAATGTCTGTTTCGAAAGAGAAGCAATTATTTTAGATCTCAATGCCAACAGTGAAGAGGCAACTCCGGGATACTGGCCTTCTAAGCAAAGTTGAAAAGAAAAAGCCATATCTCAGACTGGCCAATAAGAAAAGATCAAGATTAAGCAAAAGAACACAGACACTGGACAGAAGAAAATTGGGAAAAAAGGCCAGCATCCCAGAATCGCCTCTTCACTGTCGACGTTGAGCCTGGTGTTTTCCAGGTACGATTTAATGAAGCTGCCAGTTGAGGATCTGTGAGGCATCTGTTTCTCAAACAAGACACTCTAATGCAGGGTTCAGCAAAATGTGGCCCGTGGGACAAAACTGGCCCGCCAGCAATAATATCTGGCCCAAGGCATGATTACTTTGACAGCGGCTGGTGCTGAAATAGATCTCAGTCATGACAGCAACATTTACTCACATAAACACTTCCTCTTTAGTGATTTTGCCTACAAAATAAAAGTATGACAGTTTTTTGCAACAATGCTTTATTAAGAGTTGAATTGAGAGTTTTTACTTTGAAAAGTTCTGAAGTGCATTCAATTGTGGCTTGCTTGACACACCTCTGAAATTGCGGTCGGGAATTGTGTGGTGTGAAAAAACTAACAGCAATGTAGCTGCAAGCAGCGATTAAGAGGACCAAGTAATGACAAAAGGAAACTTTGAAGCACCTTGGAATGTGAATGTTACTGTAACTAAGCAATTGTCTTTACATTTCCCACTTCAATTAAAGCTGCAAGAAGCATTTAGTGGGTTTCAGCATTTAGTTAGCATGAAAATTATGCAATATACAAAACAGCTGTAAGATGTTTGGTCATTATCTGCCATCAACCTTGTTTGAAACAGGAACTAGCTCGCTATATCAATGAGAGAGCGGACAATGTATGCTTTACCTGCTTGTGCACAACCTTGTGAGAAATTAGGTTGCTAATTAGCTCAATCAAACACACTTTACTATGCGATATACTACTTCGCTTCAGGAAAAACTCACGCGCAAGCAGCTTCTGTTGCAAAGAAGTCTACCTGCACATACCAGTACCAGAAACGATCATGAAACAAAGAGGCGAGATGTCAGAGTTTGCTACCCTCTGGCTCTGAGTATTTTTCTGTTGCCTTGGTCTGCCTGACACTCTGAAATTACTGCGAGGTGCTGAAGCATGTCATTCTAATTTTTTCACCATAAAAAGTGGAAGAGGGGGACAATAATGCAATTTCGAAATGTGGAGGAGACAAGTCCCTAGTGAAATGTCCGCCTTTGTAAAATACCATTTTTAAAAATGTGGCTTTCCAATAGCTTGTTAAACAGTTTCCATTTCCAGTGTACAGGCTACATTAGATCACTTTTGACAGGAAATGTTGCAACTATTAGGCCTATTATATCTATAAACATTTCCAAAATATACAGCAACAATTTATCAAATAGGATAATATCCCCATTACAATACCTAGCTTAATTTGAAACTTACCCACAAATCCAACAGGCCTACTTACGATTTGAATACACAGTGTTGTGTCCTCTTTGAAAGCTCGTAATCTTCCGAAATACTACCACCTTGTAAAAGGGAGCAGGTGTGACCTAACGAACAATTTAAGCTGTCGATGGGATTGGACGTGACAAGGTCATAGATTATTAATTGAAAGGAAGTCACATAGCAAAAAACCTTACCGGCAGCAAAAGTAAAGTCTTACCAAGGGAAATTAGTTAGTAAAAATTTATATCTATGTGTACAATAATATATGATTTGTGTAACATTTAACAAGAAACTAACCTCATTGGACACACATACTCTATTACTATTTATTTAAAAAATACACAGAAACAAATGCTTTAGTCAAACATATAACCTGGAATAATTCAAATATTAGTGTTTTTTACAAGAAATGTGATGAACATTAAAATAAAGGTCTTCTTTACAAGGGGAAAATAAAATGATAAAATTGACTTTTTTTGAATAATAATTTCAATAGGGTTAGAATTTACACAGGCATTTATCATCCATAGCCTAAACCTTAAGAGGGTTTGCACTGGAATCTAGCTCATGGCAGCAGCAATTTCAACTGCCAAGAGTAGTAAATGTAGGGTATATTGTGTCAGATTGGTGATTTATGACCCTAGTGGGCGGGGCTTCCAGGTTGATTTGACAGGTGGGCGGGGCATCCGGTTTGCTGGGCGGGACTTCCGGTGTGACATATGGACTTCCTGTATGACATGTGTTAGGGCGGGACTTCTGGAATGACGTATGCATGTCCGGTGACTTTGTAATTTATGATTGCATTGATGTGTCCATGTCTGATGTTTTACAACGACTGATAAGCAACCCGGACGAGTGTTATAACAGATGGGTTATGTTTGATGATTAACAAATGGGTCTTAGGGTTCCGGAATGTTAAATTCCCAGGCAATGAATGTTGTGTCTGCGGCAAGATGTTTGGTGTTCAACAAAAGGGTGCCAGGGTCCAGCAATTCTATAAACCCCCCGGCATTTTATCTTCTGACAAGAGGTACAACAGATGTCCTACAACCGGTGGGTGTTAACCTTTCATGTTTTATAGGATAATTGGCGTGGTCTGTGTATTTAAACCACGCAGACAACGGAGATGGTCATTCAGTATTGTCTGAGTAAACTTACCTACACAATACAAAACATGGCGGATTGTGCGGCGATCAATGTTTTGGGTGAAACACAGCTCAGCGATTTGGTAAGAAATTACAAATGGACAGCAGAGATGCATTCAACATGGCAGCACCGAAGAAACCGATGCGGAGTAGAATACAATTCCATCATCTGCACCAGGATATGTTGGCACGGGATTGGAAGTTGGATAACGGTCGGATTGGTGGATACATTTTCAACCCAGAGATACCGGAGGTTACATTTTATGAATTACCCGAAGGCCAAGAGTTTAAGGCTGGTGTGACTGATAGTGGTTTTTAATGCCGGTTTATGGAACACCTTTCGAAAAGTGGTTTATTTGGGGCCAAAACAGGGCACACATAATACGGTAGATGTACTGTTTAAAGTTGTCGAAGGAATGGAGCAGTATGACTCTGTTAGATTGGAACTATTTCCGGAAAATGTCAGCGGGTTAGATTGTGACTGCGGACTGTTCGACTGACGTTAAGACCCTGAAGCCCCGCCTTAAGCTAACACAGTCCTCAACACAACATAAAAACAGACATACCGCCAGTGACTATCAAGCAGTCGGAAGAACTGAACGAGAGCAAAGAGTCTGCTATCTAAGGATGGGTAACTTCAGGTGTCGTGTTTACATGTATATAAACAAATCCTATGTGGGTTTAGCGATTAAACAGTTGATGCGCAAAGCTATCAAGAGCAGTGTTGATGGTTGTAGACCTTTTAATAACCGAGACCATGTCAGTATAAAACGTTTTAATAATTTGAACAAGCATATGGAAACGGTCAGGAACACACCTGATGATTGGCAGCAATTGTTGTCAAACGGTGTTGAATCAACAGCTCTAAACAACTTCATATATAAACTTCTAACATTTTCAAATGTTCACAACAAAGACTTTAAAATTGGGCGCCTGTTATGTTTGTTTACGTATGTAACAGATGTTTGTGTGATAAAATTGTTGAGTAATGATGCTGTGGATGTAGATTGTATTTCTAAATTGTTTACAGATTTTCTAACCAGCAGAAATCTGAATGTTTGTGTAACTTTTCTGAATTTCTTGGATGATGTGTACTTTCGAAAACTCAAATAAAACGATGTTAAACGTATTACTTCTCATTATTGCCCGAATGCGCTACGATGTCTGAGCAGGATATGAAAAGTATTTACTACGACACCGCAAACCCTGGTGCTTATGTGGGTAGAGAGGGTTTGAAAAGAGGATACTTGGAGAAAACCGGGGAGATCCTCAAAAATGGCGAGGCGGATGACTGGCTACTCACCCAGGATACATACACGCTACACAGGCCTGTAGCTATACATTTTCAAAGACAGAGTTATTGTTCATGATATAAATTCACAATTTCAGCTGGATTTGGTTGACATGAGTGCTTATAGTGCGGAAAACAATAACATGAAATTTATGTTAACATGCATAAATGTATTAAATAAATACGCATGGATTCGTGTGCTGAGAAATAAAAGCGCTATAGAGGTAAAGCGAGCATTTGAAAACACACATTAGCACACATATTAAAAGGAAGAACACCACAAAAAGTCCAAATGGACAAGGGGAAGGAGTTTTTAATTCACATTTTGAAATGTTAATGAAGAAGTACAACATAAAACATTTTGCTACAGGAAATGATGTCAAAGCGAGTATCGTTGAGAGATTTAATAAAACCATTAAATCACGAATGTGGAGGTATCTCACAGCTGCCAACACTCATCGCTATGTTAAATAACCTCATCGCTATGAGGTTATTCAAGATTTAGTTCATGGATACAACCATAGCTACCATCGGTCTATTAAGATGAAGCCTGCTGACGTTTGTGAAGAAAATTTTAGATTAGTTCTCAAGAACCTGTATGGTACAACAATAATGAGAAATGCTAATCAAAGTTACAAGTTCCGGGTTGGGGATACTCTGAGACTCTCAAAGTTGAGAGGAGCATTTACAAAAGGCTGAATATTTTACAGAATGCATTCCACGGGTACCTCCTGTATATAGAATAAAAGATTACGATGGTGATGAGATAGTTGGGACCTTTTATGAACAGGAATTACTGAAAATAATCGTGGCTAAGGATATAACTTTTAAAGTGGAAGCAGTTCTGGATGAGAAAGTACAGAAAGGTAAGAAAATGAGTCTCGTGAAATGGCTTGGTTGGCCTGAGAAATTCAACAGCTGGATACCATCAGAACAAGTCGTTGACCTAGAAACTGGATAAAACTCTGGGGTTTTCACAATCACGTCATTTACATTGACGGCGATCAGCATGGGTGACGGTGGTTTCTACATAACGCTGCCCAGTAACTCGTCTAGACATGTCTATCCAAACAATTCGGGTTCGAGCTATACCACAAAATTTGCCAAAGGTATAGATTTGAAAGGTGATTGGGAAGTATCTTTGATAGAATTCCAATACCCGCATACGTGGAAGACTTTTACATGGGGTGAAAACGCATTTGAACTACATGACTCGAAACACAACAAAACTTGGAAATATGAACTCAACACCGGTTATTACAACGGCATAGGAAAACTACTAGCAGAGATCAATATTTATATAAAACCACATGGTGTATGGGCGGGGTATGATGAAATTAAAAATAGAATGTTTCTAAAGGGCGAGCCCCATTTTAGTTTTAAATTTAGTGCAAAACTGGAAATGATTAGGTTTAAAACCAGGCGATCGGTGGTACGCCCCATGGTACGGGCCATTCCCCACAGATATTCTGGCAGGGTTTAACACCCTATACATCTACACAGATATAATTGATTATCAACGAGTTGGTGACAGTCATGTCCCGCTGTTGAGAACTGTACATATTGCAGGGAAAAAGAACGAAGTTGTCACAGTGACGTACAACAAGCCACACTACGTACCTCTTAGTAAGAGTCAGTTTGATGAGATCTGTATTGAAGTAAAATCTGATCAGAATCAGTTGGTTTCATTCGTAGTGGGGAAGGTGATTGCAAAATTACACTTCAGACCTGTCAAACAATCTTTTAGACTATAAGATGCAGCCTCAGAAACTCTACGATGATCCTCAAAGGTATGTTGAATACTACACAACACAGGCCGGTAACGGTTTACCGGGGTATCATGGTAGCGCTGCAATGTATGGGGCTGGTCTTGGGGGCCTTTTCCGAGGGCTTTTCCGGATGGCAATACCTTTGTTGAAGCGTGGGTTCTCAATAGCAAAACCACATCTGAAAAATGGAGCAAGGAATATAGTTGGCGATGTTGTCAGCAGTGTTATGTCACGACAAACAAAAACAGCAGGCCGGATCAGGATTGATGGTTATGACTCGAGGTGTTAGAAAGAGACCACCTGGTAGGAGGAGCCTACCAAAGAGTAAAAAACGCAAGAATGAGACAAAAACAAGAGCCACGGTTAAAAGAAGGCATACAGCTCGTAGGACACTCAAAGGGAACACCGCAAAGTTGATTAAGAACATATTTTCGGAAGATGGCACTCCTACACCGCATGTCTGGTGAATGTATGAAAACAGAGTTGGATTTATTCACAGTTCCTTTCACACAGACATCTATTGAGAAAAATACATACATTGAAATACCAACCCTATCAGCAATATCATACGCAGCCCCTCTGGAGTTCTTTATTGCAGGAAATGGTGAAGACTACGTTGATCTAAACAATACTTTGTTGTACCTACGTGTAAAAGTCACTAAACCGGACAGAATTAATATTGATGCCGGAGCACGTATTGGGGTTATCAACTACCCGATAGCCACCCTATTTTCACAAGTGGATGTCTCCTTGGGTGATCGTTTAATTAGCCAGAGTAGCAACACATACCCCTACAGAGCCGTTATAGAGAGCATTCTGAATTATGGATGTGATACATTAAAGACACAGTTTTCAGCTGGTTTGATTTACAAGGACGCAGCAGGTCACATGGATGTTACGGACCCTGCAGGCGAGAACGATGGACTCACGAAAAGGGCTGCCTATTCAGCGGATAGTACAACATTTGAAATGATTGGCCCTGTTCATAGTGATATCTTCTTTCAAGAGAAACTCATGTTAAACAGGGTTGACATAAATGTTAGGATGGTCCGCGGTAAAGATGAGTTCTGTCTTATGGGGTCAGGGGATGTGTGTTATCGTTTGCATATATTATCTGCGTCACTATTTGTCAAGAAAGTGTCTGTTTCACCAGCCGTGAAACTTGGACACGCTCAAGCGCTACTCTCAACCACTGCCAAGTACCCAATTGAAAGAGTGTGTATGAAGACATTTAGTTTACCGGCAGGGGGTCGCGTTTGCAACCAGGAAAACCTGTTTTTAGGACCACTGCCAAAATGTATTGTCGTTGGATTCGTGGACAATGATAGTTTTACAGGAAGTTACACAAAAAATCCATTTAATTTCAAACATTATAATTTGGAGTTTATGGTGATGTATGTAGACGGTCAGCAATTTCCTAGCAAGCCATTCCAACCAAATTACACAACAGGGTCAGCAGTGCGTGAATTTTACCAATTGGCCTTAGCTTCAGGAAAACACCTAAAGGACCAAGCCTTGGCTATTGACAGGTCAGACTTCTTACACGGCTATGCCCTTTATGCATTCAACTGCGCGCCGGATGAGGAATGCGGTCAGGGAATGTGCGACTTGAGATGAGGTTCAGACAACCACTGCCCCACACAATTAATTTGGTTGTTTATTCAACTTTTGACTCAATTATCGAAGTGTCAAACCAACGACAAGTCATGGTTGACTACTATTAGAAAAACGGTGTGGAAATGAATACTGCAGAGTTGACCGGTGTGGTGAAACAATTTTCATCTAGGACTCATTTCTATGGTGTGCTGGCATGCGACCAACTACTTAGTGGACCAGCCCGGGATGTTGCATCAATGATGATTGTTAATACACACCCGAGCAACCACCCCGGGGAGCACTGGCTGGCTATTTACATAACAGATGATGGAATTGGAAGGTTTTATGACAGTTTTGGAAACCCCCCAGATTTTACGTATTTTCCCAAGTCAATCAGTGCCTTTCTGCAAACCTGTGAGAATGTGGAATACAGTTCAAAACAAGTCCAGGACATGATTTCAACCATGTGTGGACAACATTGTGTGTTCTTTCTCTATCTAATGACAAGAGGTCTGAGTTATAAAGATGCTATGTCTTTTTATGTTGATTTATGAGAAAATTATGCTCTAGTCTCAAAGTTTGTAGCTAAGATGTACCAGAGTAAGCGTGATAAGCAAATGTTTAATTGCATACAACATGCTCAATCTTGTGAATCGTTTAATTTGTGTCATGGTTGTTGAAAAAATAGAAAGGTAAATCATGTGTATGTCAGCTTTATTATTCAAAAATAAACCATTCGTAAAACCACATCAATGTTTACATAGTATTTTTCATACAACATTTATTCAAGGTAAAACATACACTTTGACAATGAATCACAAATGATAAAAAAAAGCATAAAATAAAAACACATTAAAATGGAAGCCATTTTGTGGGGTCCGGGGTAGGGTGTACAAAGAAAGCTTTGGTTGTTTGATGACCAGTTGCTGGGGGTGTGGCTAAATCATCCATTGTGTCGCCAGATGTTTGTTTATACAGATTGATTTTACGCCTTACAAGCTCATTTGGAATGGTTGAAAAAGGCATGTTGAGACATGCCATGGCCTCTAAAAACAACCCCCAACCCAATGGCCTTCTAGCGTCAGCAATTTTATTGGTTGCTGTCACACTTTTAACCAGATCCAACAGGTGCGAACCCTTGATTATCTCTCCTTTGAAAACGAATTCACCATTTGAAGTCCATGAAGTCAAATCTTTAGACCTGTGCATTCTATTAAGAACATATTCAACATTCTTCCTACGTTTTGCAGGCACATTATCCAAAATTTCATCAACAAGGTTAACATTTCGGTCAACAGTTTGCTTTGTCTCAGTCATGTTTACTACATCAGGCCCAGTCTCAGACCTGGGTAGACTTAAAGTCAGTGTATGTGTGTCAAGCTCCCCCTGTCTCACAACAATCAAAAATCTTTGTAAAATGGCAGAGTATCATTTAGCTTTCTCATGTAAATCCATATCAGGCTTCAACAGAATATTGCGAATCGATAATAATCAATTAAATAAATAAATAGTCCAAATAATTTTCAACAGATTGTCTTACATCGGTGCTAGTGGTTTTGAATTCTTGCAGTTTTTCTAACTGATGCTGTGGCACCAGAAACATTTTCTGAGCATGATCCATGTTGTTTAACCGTGTCTCGATGCAATTAGACTCGTTAGGAATGGAACTGCAACGCTTAGTAACGGTAATAGAAAACCTCCAGATTGGTTGATGGTTTTTCTTTTCTTTGCGACTGAAGTGTTCTTTCTAGACATGTATAATTTTGGCTTTTTGTCTCTTTACTTTTCAGAGCTGCGATTCTGTTAAGGGTATATTTCCGTGCCTCAGATTAAGAGCTATTTCACAGAGTGATAGAATGAGGTCGGTGGACGCTGATTCTAAAATAACTTTTCGCCGACTTGCCGGTGCCTTAA
>JACXGI010009558.1:0-30306 GCA_016801175.1 Esox masquinongy
ACAAACCTGTTATATTGAACAGTAATAATGGAAATATTAGACAGCTGTACATCCAGTTGTCTAATAAAAACAATACAGTGTTCAGCATGTGATTGGAGGTGTGTTTTGTTCTTTGTGTGTTGCAGTCAAATGATTCAGTGATTGAATCAGCTGAAGCTAACTTCCTGAAACTGGTTCAGAGCCTTATAGAAGATCCAGAGGAGAGGCAACACTTCTTCAGGGTATGATAGATGACTCCAAATCATAGTGATGACTGATGGTCAGTGGAGGAATGATAGACTGATCCAGGTCATAGTGATGACTGATGGTCAGTAGAGGAATGATAGACTGATCCAGGTCATTGTGATGACTGATGGTCAGTAGAGGAATGATAGACTGATCCAGGTCATTGTGATGACTGATGGTCAGTAGAGGAATGATAGACTGATCCAGGTCATTGTGATGACTGATGGTCAGTAGAGGAGTGATAGACTGATCCAGGTCATATTGATGACTGATGGTCAGTAGAGGAATGATAGACTGATCCAGGTCATAGTGATGACTGATGGTCAGTAGAGGAATGATAGACTGATCCAGGTCATAGTGATGACTGATGGTCAGTAGAGGAATGATAGACTGATCCAGGTCATTGTGATGACTGATGGTCAGTAGAGGAATGATAGACTGATCCAGGTCATAGTGATGGAGAATAGTACCTGGGGATTACCTGCCTGTTAGAACATCTAACTAGTTGGTGAAAGGTTGCTAGATGAAATCCTTAAGCGTTCAAGACCAAGACCATTTCTTTAATATTTCCAGCACCCTATATGGCTCCTCTTCTTACCTCTGAAATTTGGAGGGGTTGGATTAAAAGCAGAGGTAACTTTTTGGATGGAGCTTTGTGCAATTGATGTATAAAATAATATTTTGTGTTTAAGTGTATAATTAAAGGAACATCTCTTCTGGGATTTACAGATTGAGTTCCAGGTGGAGTATGGTCCTAACTTTGACTCTCTTCTACACCAGGTGGTGTTCCTGGTGGAGTATGGTCCTAACTTTGACTCTCTTCTACACCAGGTGGTGTTCCTAGTGGAGTATGGTCCTAACTTTGAGATGGCGCTGCAGACTCTGGTGTGTCACTTCCTGTCTAGACTGGAGGAGCTGTTGCCGGTCCCAGACTTCAAACAGGTACCGACTGACAGTTCTGTTTCTGACCACCCTGGTACCGTGGGAACGACACAAAGTGGGAGTGACACTGAGACTAGCTTTTTGTAGCTCTGAACTGTCAACTGGTCTTCAGGGAGGTAAAACATTCACAAGGACAGTGAGAGTTTTTTTTTATTGATCTGGATTTCCAGATAATAATGGAATTTAGATTATTACTGCTGAAGATGTATTGTGTGTTTACTTGGATGGATGAAGAGAAAAGAAGCTCTTTATAATCAGTTTTCACCAATAAAATCTAACCTTAATGTTGGATGGATTTCTGCACAATACTGACTCTGAATCAGCTCCTGGAGAGTCCCAGCTATGGCTGAAAATATAGAGACAGCTTAATACACATTATCAGACAGATATTTAAAAGCAATCTGTACACATCCTTATTTGAGGCCAATCACTGAATACCCTATTGGCAGAATTGAACTACATTTGATTGAACATGAGGCAAAGAGGCCATCTTTTAATTGCAGTCAAATAAAGTTATGGATGGTCACAGACAAATGTCTTGATTCCAGGGTTTGCTGAGATGTTCTATGAATTTGATGACACATTTTGACCACCATTCCCTGTCTTCAGACTGCTTCATTGATCAGTGCTGCCCCCTCTGTTCTGGAGGACTACATGCGCTGTGTCTCCCATGATGATCTGAACTCCCTGTTACACAACCAGCTGTATCATGGGAACCTCAAACTACCCCAGAGCGGTAAGTCTCTGTCTGAATCCCAGAGGCACCAAGTCCCATAGAACTCTGGTCAATAGTTTGACACAGGTACTGTAGTCATTTAATAACATTAAAAAATCATCTGTTCCTTGTCTTCTTTCCATTGGTCCTGGTTGTCACTGGTCAGCTCCTTCTCAGACAGAGGACTGCCTCCTGCACTCCTTGTCCTTACCTCCCTCACTGAGACTGGCCAATGTCTTGCACCACAGCACTGGCTACAGCGAATCTGAATGTTTCACTGTCTATGAGAGCCCGCCCCTGCATATCATAGATGACCTGGAGACTATGACTGACAGCTTGAGTGGTGAAATGTTAAAAGCAAATGTGGATAAAAACAAGAATGAAACCAATTCAGTAGAATACCAAAAAGGCCCTCAAAGCACAGATGAACACCAAGAAGTGAAAGATGAAGCTGTGGATGTACAAAATACACAATTTAAGTCTGAGGAAGAAGGAAGGACTGTAAGCATTTACCATGAGCATCAGTACTCAAGGAGCACCAATGCCTGTCCTGAGACTGTAGTACAACTCCAGGTCCCATCAACCAGCCCCCAAGCTGCCCTTAACGCCACCTCATCTCAGGACGCTACGTCATCATCTTCATCCACCACAATGCAAGGAACTACAACTTACTTCAACCCTTCCACCAGTATATCCTCCTCCACCAACTCTTCCACCAGTATATCCTCCTCCACCAACTCTTCCACCAGTATATCCTCCTCCACCAACTCTTCCACCAGTATATCCTCCTCCACCAACCCTTCCACCAGTATATCCTCCTCCACCAACCCTTCCACCAGTATATCCTCCTCCACCAACCCTTCCACCAGTATATCCTCCTCCACCAGTATATCCTCCTCCACCAACTCTTCCACCAGTATATCCTCCACTACCAAGACTACATCCAGTATATTTTCCTCAACCAACCCTATCCTGTCTTCCTCCAGTTCTACCCCTGGTTCCTCAGATCAACCTCCACGCCGGGTGGCCCATAAATGTCCCCAGTGTGGTCGCTGTTTCGTCTACCGTTACGAGATGTTAGAACACCAGCGTCTCCACACGGGGGAAAACCCATACAAGTGTTCCCAATGTGGCAAGACTTTCAGAAGGTCCTCCGACATATCCAACCACCGCCGGACCCAGTGCTCCGACGCAGCCTACGTTTGTATTAAATGTGGGAGGAGCTTTGGGTCCGTCCGGGACAGGGTTAACCACCGATGCGGTGGTAGCCACAGTTGTCACAACTGTGGGAAGGTTTTCAGGTGCCAATCCCACCTGACAGTGCACATGAGAAGCCACAACGGTGAGCGACCGTACCACTGCACCTACTGCGACAAACGGTTCACCTTGAGAGGCAACCTGACCATACACATACGGACTCACACAGGGGAGAAACCCTTCCTCTGCTCTGACTGCGGCAAGGCCTTCTGCTCTCCGGGGGACCTGCAGAGCCACAGAAGAACACACACTGGGGAGAAACCATACAACTGTACTGTCTGTCAGAAAGGATTCACCATGTCTGGTCAGTTAACTCTCCACATGCGGCTTCACACTGGAGAACGTCCCTACCTCTGTCACGAGTGTGGGGAGACATTTCGTCGTGGTGTAGATTTGAAGATGCATGTTCTGAATCACTCTGGGTTGCGACCTTTTTCCTGCCATCTTTGTTCTAAGACTTATAAGTGTAAAAATCACCTGAATAGTCATTTAAAAACACACAGTTCCAAGTCTCTGGATATTATCAACCAGTCGTCTGTAGCTGCAGTATAACTACGACACTAGCAGATTAAATATTATTTGAAGGGTTGTAACTGTTGTAACTGTTGCAGCTCTCTTCCATTTTCCGGATTTGTGACTGCCTCTGATCATGTCCTTATTACTGATGGTGGTTGCATCTCTGTTCTCTCCCAACAGGCTCTCAGCATTGCCAAATTCTATGGTTTTGTAAGGAAGTAAAAAGGCATTGACATACAGCTCCGGTAGAAATTATGAGACCACTGCACCTTTTTCTTTCCTTTCCGAAAAAGTTGAAAAGCAACGTTTTAAGTGAGGAACAGAAGCGTTCAATTTGCAGTGGTCTCTTAATTTGAACCCTTCTGTTCCTCACTGAAAACCTTCCTTTTTGTATTTTTTGGAAAGGAAAGAAAAAGGTGCAGTGGTCTCTTCATTTTTTCCGGAGCTGTAGATATACAGTACCAGCCACAAGTTTAGACCCACTTACCCATTCAGGTTAATGAGCATGTGTGTCCAAACGTTTGACTGGTACTGCATGTGCTCTAGCCATGTGGTATCCCAGCACTGTGTCATTTCTCTGGCCTGCTGCAGTTCATCAGTTTACTCTTTTGTCTGGTATAGAGACATTAGAGCAGTGATGGAGTAGGTTGTGGATTCCTATGTAAGGATTTTAATCAGTTGAGCTACAATGCAATGAATCAGTAAAAATGATTTTGATGACCAAATAAAAAAATCTTTTGTTCATGGTCTAGGGTAGCGGAACTCAACTCTTAACATACAATGGCCAGAGCCTGCTGGTTTTCCATTCTACCACATCAGTAACTGCACCCACCTGGTGTCCCAGGTCTAAATAGGTAATTAATTAGAGGGATGGAATGAAAAAATAGTGTAACTGGCGTCAAAGTCCAGAGTTGAGTTTGAGGGGTCTAGAGGACATCCTAGACCAGAACATCCTTGTAAAATCACTAAGCCCCGTAGTGGTTCATATGTCCGTTGAACATCCTTGTAAAACCACTAAGCCCCGTAGTGGTTCATATGTCCGTTGAACATCCTTGTAAAACCACTAAGCCCCGTAGTGGTTCATATGTCCGCTGAACATCCTTGTAAAACCACTAAGCCCCGTAGTGGTTCATATGTCCGCTGAACATCCTTGTAAAACCACTAAGCCCCGTAGTGGTTCATATGTCCGTTGAACATCCTTGTAAAACCACTAAGCCCCGTAGTGGTTCATATGTCCGTTGTGAAACTTGTTTCAGACGCTGCCCCATCTTTAGTGCCGCTAGAATTTTTTATTTTTTTAAATATCTTTCTCTGTGGTGCCAAAAGTAAAAACAGCATTAATTGAGGACCAAATATGATCAGGCAATCTGATAGCCATACATGTAATGATGGTAGACTTTCCCTGAAGAGAGGGATATTGGAAAAAAAAAACAGAGCTTGCTGACAACAGTCTGTTAATTAAAACAAAGGAATTCATAGCATTTTTGTAGCATGACAGGTTTTAATAGACCCACTTATTTTATTGGACACTTCAGTGTGCCTTTTCTAGGCTTGTAATTTCAGTTTTCATCACAAAAAATGAAATATCTGGAATGGCAAACTAGATAGGGCGAAACTGGCCAGTTTATATAACAAGTATAATTCCAAAGGACTCTAACTCTAACTTTACCTTGAATCCTCAGTAATCCAAACTGGTAAATCCAAACTGGTTTTCCAACGAGATATTAGGATAGACACACACAATATTAAAAAAATCTATTGTTTGAAGTGTCCTCTTAAAGAAGCCATACAGAGTTTGAGGCAGTATAAGCCATATTCAGTGATTTCTCTTCTGGCCAATAGTATGGGCGGCTTACATAGCGCCCCATGATTTTCCATTACATTTTTACTCTGCATACACATCTGAGTTTTTCCTACAATACATTCACTGTCTTGTGTACAATACCTTTTGCTGTTAGAGACAATATGTATCCCATATAAAGTATTTTACAGTGTATTGCATTGGGAGCTAACGATGATTGTTAAAAAATAGTGTTGCTTGATGTACCCCACTGCACCCCTTCAAACTTATTTGATAAGTAGACACCTAAGTATTTTCTAGAATACATTCACTGTAGCATGTAGTTTTTCCGGTTTAAGGCAATATGTATTCCATATAAAATAATTTACACTGGCAACATAAAATTGTCCTGGGAACGTTTTGAAACCCACATCTTATGGAATATAATACAAATATGAACAAATTAATCATTGTTAATGTTTAGAGGTTTTCATAAATCATGAAAATATACAGTTTTACATTTTCTACTTTTCTACTAATACGTCGGCAACTTTTAACTTGAAATATTCAAAAATAATCTGTGACTCGGAAGTGCTTTTTTAAATGACGCTCACAAAGATTGAACTGGGTTTCAATGCAGGTTAGTTAGCTTTTTATTTACCTAGTTACTTTTGTAAGCTTTATAAGACGCTGAAGCAGTTTTAAGTTGGGACAACATGGGTATGTATAGTTTGAGTCATACTGAACGCTTTGTTATTTTTGTAACTTATTAGAGTATCATACCTTACCGTCGATCAGCTGCATCACTCTTGTGATACAATAACGTACATAGCTAATACAGTTATTCTATTCAAAAAGTAAGTTGCTGTTGATTCAAGGCCCATTGTTGAACACCGCACATGACGTAGCGTGGCTACTATAGCTAGTTATAACTCAGGTTGTGATTGGTTATTCAGAAAGGAAACAGCCGGGCTCACTGCTGTCACTCAACTTGTCTTTCGCACATACCTTATGTCTGTCCTCTATTATCGCAGCAGAACCCCACTTTCCTTTTCCCTCCCTGGGTTTCTTGATTCCACCTCTCCGGATTATGTCAGCCTTCATGTGGCAGGTGGTGCACCAGGGGAACACAAAGCATTATGGGAAACTGGAGGAGTTTGTATCCATGGTTACTGAGGATGTTCCAGAACTCCTTAACAACAAACAGAAGTGTCTGCTCATCCTGGCTCTCAGAGGACGGGTAAGAAACTGTAGTGTTTATGAGTTTCACTGATCTTTAATTTGTGTTCCGGAGGATCGGCTTGAGCGGGGCTCTATGCAACATAACCAATGTAAACCATCAATCACCCAATGAACTCTCACTATGTGAAGAAGAATAAATCTCTCCCATGCCCTCTAAGGTGCTATGTGTGATTGGAGGCTGGAAGTAAGAATGGAAGTTGCACATCCTAGTGGGCTTGTTGCATGTGTGGGAATAATGTAGATATAGTCTCCGAAGATAAGACCTGAGCACTGCTCTTGCCAGTATCAGTTAGTTGATTTATTAAGCTTCAGGTGTGTTGAATTGACAGTTAGTAACAGGTTGTGTCTTGTCCTAGATGACACTAGAACTGCTACAATCTGGTCGTCCTGATGATCTCAAGGCTGTTCAAACCCACCTGGACGGACTAAGATCACATGGTGTTAAACAGGTGAGTGTTTAATAAAGAGCTGACAAGTTCTGACAAACCTGTTATATTGAACAGTAATAATGTAAATATTAGACAGCTGTACATCCAGCTGTCTAATAAACAGCACATTATTCAACCTGTAATGTCAGGTGTGTTTTGTTCTTTTTGTGTTGCAGTCACATGATTCAGTGATTGAATCAGCTGAAACCAACTTCCTGAAACTGGTTCAGAGCCTCATAGAAGATCCAGAGGAGAGGGAACACTTCTTCAGGGTATGATAGATGACTCCAAATCATAGTGATGACTGATGGTCAGTAGAGGAATGATAGACTGATCCAGGTCATAGTGATGACTGATGGTCAGTAGAGGTATGATAGATGACTCCAAATCATAGTGATGACTGATGGTCAGTAGAGGAATGATAGACTGATCCAGGTCATTGTGATGACTGATGGTCAGTAGAGGAATGATAGACTGATCCAGGTCATTGTGATGACTGATGGTCAGTAGAGGAATGATAGACTGATCCAGGTCATAGTGATGACTGATGGTCAGTAGAGGAATGATAGACTGATCCAGGTCATATTGATGACTGATGGTCAGTAGAGGAATGATAGACTGATCCAGGTCATAGTGATGACTGATGGTCAGTAGAGGAATGATAGACTGATCCAGGTCATAGTGATGACTGATGGTCAGTAGAGGAATGATAGACTGATCCAGGTCATAGTGATGACTGATGGTCAGTAGAGGAGTGATAGACTGATCCAGGTCATTGTGATGACTGATGGTCAGTAGAGGAATGATAGACTGATCCAGGTCATAGGGATGGAGAATAGTACCTGGGGATTACCTGCCTGTTAGAACATCTAACTAGTTGGTGAAAGGTTGCTAGATGAAATCCTTAAGCGTTCAAGACCAAGACCATTTCTTTAATATTTCCAGCACCCTATATGGCTCCTCTTCTTACCTCTGAAATTTGGAGGGGTTGGATTAAAAGCAGAAGTAACTTTTTGGTTGGAGAGTGTGTGCAATTATATAAAATATATGTATAAAATAGTGTTTTAAATATAATTAAAGAAATTGTTTCTTTTGTGATTTACCGGCTGTGTTCTTGGTTGAGTACAGTAGGGCCCCTACTAGTATGGTCCTAACTTTGACTCTCTTCTACACCAGGTGGTGTTCCTGGTGGAGTATGGTCCTAACTTTGACTCTCTTCTACACCAGGTGGTGTTCCTAGTGGAGTATGGTCCTAACTTTGAGATGGCGCTGCAGACTCTGGTGTGTCACTTCCTGTCTAGACTGGAGGAGCTATTACCGGTCCCAGACTTCAAACAGGTACCGACTGACAGTTCTGTTTCTGACCACCCTGGTACCGTGGGAACGACACAAAGTGGGAGTGACACTGAGACTAGCTTTTTTTCAACTAGTCAACTGGTGTTCAGGGAGGTAAAAGATTCACAAGGACAGTGAGACTGTTTTTTTTTTAATAGATCTGTTCTATGAATTTGATGACACATTTTGACCACCATTCCCTGTCTCCAGACTGCTTCATTGATCAGTGCTGCCCCCTCTGTTCTGGAGGACTACATGCGCTGTGTCTCCCATGATGATCTGAACTCCCTGTTACTCAACCAGCTGTATCATGGGAACCTCAAACTACCCCAGAGTGGTAAGTCTCTGTCTGAGTCCCAGAGGCACCAAGTCCCATAGAACTCTGGTCAGTAGTTTGACACAGGTACTGTATTCATTTAATAACATTAAAAAATCATCTGTTTCCTGCCTTCTTTCCACTGGTCCTGGTTGTCACTGTTCAGCTCCCTCTCAGACAGAGGACCGCCTCCTCCACTCCTTGTCCTTCCCTTTCATCAGTGGCCAATCAACAGCAAGTTTGAATAAAAACAAGAATGAAACCAATTCGGTAGAATATCAAAGAGGTTCTCAAAGCACGGATGACCAGAATGAAGTTAAAGAAATAGGTGTGGACAGACCGATTGTAAGCTTTACCTTTGAAGACAGTGGACAAGCAGTAAACATTGACCCTGAGCATCAGTACCCAAAGAGCACCAATGCCTGTCCTCAGATTGTAGTACAACTCCAGGTCCCATCAACCAGCTCCCAAGCTGCCCTTAATTCCACCTCATCTCAGGACGCTACGTCATCATCTTCATCCACCATGACACAAGGAACTACAACCTCCACTAACCCTGCCACCAGTATATCCACCTCCACCAACCCTATCCTGTCTTCCTCCAGTTCTACCCCTGGTTCCTCTGATCAACCTCCACGCCGGGTGGCCCATAAATGTCCCCAGTGTGGTCGCTGTTTCGTCTACCGTTACGAGATGTTAGAACACCAGCGTCTCCACACGGGGGAAAACCCATACAAGTGTTCCCAATGTGGCAAGACTTTCAGAAGGTCCTCCGACATGTCGACGCACCGTCGGACCCAGTGCTCCAACGCAGCTTATGTTTGTATTAAATGTGGGAGCAGCTTTGGGTCGGTCAGGGAGAGGGTCAGCCACCGATGTGTCGGTAGTCATAGCCGTTCACAGGCTGGACATAACCGTTCACAGGCTGGACAGAAGTTTGAGTGTCCTCATTGTGGGAGGAACTTCAAGTGGCGGAGGTCGTTACGGAGACACCTGGTAACCCACACCAAGGAAACAGACTTCAGTTGCAGGTACGTTATACAGCAGCACCACTACGATGGTTCTGTAAACTATTTTCTTTTCGATTTTCCCTTTTTTTTTCCTGGGTTAGTTGTATTTACAGAAACAATCTATGTACTTTACAAGACAGACCAAAAGTTAAAGACACATTTACCACATAAAACAGAAACATTAAAAACAGGAAGACAGTTGTGGAAAACGTTGTGTGTCAAAACATTGATAGACTTCCATTTAATTTTAATAAAACTAATTTAAAGGAACATACAGTAAGTTGTTACTCCTGCATTGTGACTACATTTAAGAGTCTGAGACTCTTCTACTTTGATTTTGTGAAGACCAACTATTTTTGGAGCATATAAAAGCAACTCTGATTATGGACATACATGAATGCAGACTGCACTTCTTCAAAGGCCTTATTCAGTGTTGCCACACAACAACAAATGTCTTCAGCATTCAAATGAAATCTAGCGTTTTACAAATTTCTACCAACATTATCATTAAACAACAATGGGCCAAGAACAGTGCCCTGTGGGACCCCCTTCTCAATAGATAAAATATGACATGAAACTGGATGCAAGTTGTAACAGGTTTTAGCTAAAACAAGCAGCTTAGCAATCAAGCCAGTAATTGCTGAAACATTAGGGATAATATTTACCTTAACGGTGAGATGAATTAGGGTCAGGGTTAAGGTCAGGGTCAGGGCATTGTAATCTAACTTCAAGTTTTAATGGAAGTGTATTCTGCTTGTTAGGATGAACTGCCATTTTGTTGAAAATACATTTTATTACGGTTTAGAACATTTTATTCCTGTTTAGAACATTTTATGTTTGAATTATATTCTAAATCTTTTAAGGGGCATGGTGGTTTTCATTTGTACCAGATAGTTGGGGTGGCAGTGTTTTTATGGTTTCTTACCATCTCCCAATGGGACATTAACGCCCAACACGGTTGGATGGCCATGGCTAACACAACTGCCTTAAATATGGCAGCAATGGAGTTGGTAAGAGAGCACAAACAGAGCTGGGACAACAAGGCTGTATGGAAAAGCCAGTTATTGTGACAAAATACAGTCTTTTAAAATACCATCCTGCGTCACCTCAGATACTGTGGCGAGGGCTCGTTCCCTGGCATCGCTGAGCTGAGGGCCCACCAGAAGGTCCACGATGGAGAGGAGAAGCCCTTCCAGTGTATGAAGGTCCATGATGGAGTAGAGAATCCCTTCCAGTATAAGAAGGTCCATGATGGAGTAGGGAAGCCCTTCCAGTGTAAGAAGGTCCATGATGGAGTAGAGAAGCCCTTCCAGTGTAAGAAGGTCCATGATGGAGTAGAGAAGCCCTTCCAGTGTAAGAAGGTCCATGATGGAGTAGAGAATCCCTTCCAGTATAAGAAGGTCCATGATGGAGTAGAGAAGCCCTTCCATTGTAAACAGTGTGGGAGGGGCTACAGCTCACAGGTATTGTGTTGTGTTGAATACGTAATTTCTTACATTTTACATCTACAATTTTATTTTACAGCTTTACCATGAGTTTGTGTATTATATACACACCCACCGAATGACACAATTCGGAAACTATTCAGACACCTTCACTTTCTCCAGATGTTGTGTTATAGAATTAATTTCTAATTCATTAAAAAATAACTGCTGTCGTCATACAAAACCCCGTAATGACAAAGCAAAAGCATTTTTGTAAGTTAAAGCCGAAATGTCAAATACACAAGCATTCAAAATCCATAACACTACAAACTGAGTTTAGATGCTTCTTGACCAATCAATTGATTGGACATGATTAAGAAAGGCATACACTTCCAGAAGCCTTTTTTTCTTAAAGTATAGTACAATATCCCACTACACACAGTTCAGGACTGGTGTGACAGCATTCCTAGAAGGATTGGAGTTGTTCTGATGGCAATGGGTTCCCCTAGTTCTTATTAGGCCCTTGATTGTGTTGTATTATTAGGTGTTTAGTAAGCTATTTTGGTGTTTCCATTATTTTGTCCACCCCTGAATGTTCATTAAGAAGCTTGTAAAGTGCACTCTTCACGCAACCATCAAAAAATGAAAAGGACCCTTGTAAATAAGCAGACCTATTTATTTTATCCAAAAATTTTTGTGGAATGAATTATGATACAAATATACTGCTCAAAAAAATTAAGGGAACACCTAAATCACACATCGGGTCTTGATGAACAAAATATATTAACGATCAAAATCTTTACTGTACATTGTGTAATTCGTTGAGAACAAAATGACATAACAGTCAATGGAAACCAAAATCAACCAATTGAGAGCTGGATTCAAACTCGAAAATCAAAGTAAACTATTGAAATCACAGGCTGTTCCAACTTGTGTGAATTTCATCAGCAACTCATAATGTGACTCAGTAGTGTGTATGGCCCCCACGTTCCTGTATGCACTTCCGACAACGTCTGGTCATGCTCCTGATGAGATGGTGGATGGTGTCCTGGGGGATCTCCACCCAGACCTGGATCAGGGTATCAGTGAGCTCCTGGACAGTCTGTGGTGCTACTTGGCAGCGTTGGATGCACCGATACATAACATCCCAGAGGTTCTCAATTAGATTCAGGTCTGGGGAACGGGAGGGCCAGTCAATGGCATCAATGCCTTCGTCATCCAGGAACTGCCTACACACTCTGGCCACATGAGGCCTGACATTGTCCTGCACCAGGAGGAACCCAGGGCCCACTGCACCAGCATAAGATCTGACGATGGGTCTGAGGATTTCATCCAGGTACCTAACAGCAGTCAGGGTATCGTTGGCTAGCACGTGGAGGTCTGTGTGACCCTCCAAGTATATGCCTCCCCAGACCACCGCTGACCCACCGCCAAACCGATCATGCTGGATGATGTTGCAGGCAGCATAACATTCACCACGGCATCTCCAGACTCTTTCATGTCTGTCAAATGTGCTCAGTGTGAACCTGCTCTCATCTGTGAAGAGAACGGGGCGCCAATGGCGGACCTGCCAATTCTGGTGTTTTCTGGCGAATGCCAGTCGAGCTGCACGGTGCTGGGCTGTGAGCACAGGTCCCACTAGAGGATGTCGGGCCCTCATGCCACCCTCATGGAGTCCGTTTCTGATAGTTTGATCAGAAACATGCACACCAGTAGCCTGCTGGAGGTCATTTTGTAGGGCTCTGGCAGTGCTCCTCCTGTTCCTCCTCGCACAAAGCATCAGAAACCGGCCTTGCTGCTGGGTTGATGCCCTTCTACAGCCCTGTCCAGCTCTCCTCGTGTAACGGCCCGTCTCCTGGTCTCTCCACAGCAAACCTTCTTGTGACGGCACGTATGGATGTGCCATCCTGGAGGTGGACTACCTGTGCAACATGAATGGGCTGCAGGTACCGCCTCATGCTACCAGTAGTGACAATGAAACTAGTAAAACGCAAAACTAGAGAAGAATCAGTCAGGAAGGATAAGGAGAGAGCAATTGTCTGTGGGCACCACCTGCAAAACCATTTCCTTTTGGGGGTTGTCTTGCTGTTGCCTCGCCAGGGCACCTATTGTCACTTTCATTTGCACCAAAACAGGTGACATTGATTTACAATCGCTTATGCTTCCTAACTGGACAGATTGATATCCCTGAAGTTTAATTGACTTGGTGTTATACTGTGATGATTACATGTTCCCTTAATTTTTTGAGCAGTGTATATCAGTGATAGACTAATATCAGTATAAATACAAATAAATCAGCCAGGCTCTAGCCAAGACAATGCTGGAGCGGTTTTGGGACAAATCTGTAGATGTCCTTGAGTAGCCCGGCCAAACTCTGGACTTGAACCCCATTGAACATCTGTGGGGTGACCTGAAGACTGCAGTTCACCAATGCTCCCAATCAGTCTGACAGAGCTTGACAAGATCTTGCTAGGTAGAATGGCAGAACCAGCCCAAATCCAGGTGTGCAAAGCTGGTAGTGGCAAATCCAAGAGGAATTGAAGCTGTGATCGTTGCAAAAGTCACTTAAAAAAAAAAGGGTTTATAGTAAATTCTACATGAGATTTTTTTATTTTCAATAAATTGGCTAAAATTTTTTAAAACATATTTTTACTTTTTCATTATAGGGTGTTTTGTGTCGATTGATGGTATAAAACAAAATAATGTAAAGAGTGTGGAGGAAAGGAAGCGGTCTGAATACTTCCCGAAACAGCTGCATATTTTAAATATATATTATAAGTATATTATAATTATAATAAGTATTTTAACAATAAACCATCACTCTATTAGGCCTTCCTAAATTACCATGAGAAACGCCACATGAAAAAGTCCCCGATCTGCCTTTGCTGTGGGAAGGACTTCAAGTATGAAGTCAGACTGAAGGAGCATATGAGGACCCACACCGGTGAGCGTCCGTACCACTGCACCTACTGCGACAAGCGTTTCACCACTAGAGGGAACCTGACTATTCACATACGGACTCACACTGGGGAGAAACCCTTCCTCTGCTCTGACTGTGGCAAGGCCTTCTGCTCTTCAGGGGATTTGCAGAGCCACAGGAGAACACACACTGGGGAGAGACCGTTCCAATGCACTGTCTGTCATAAAGGATTCACAATGTCTGGTCAATTATCTGTCCACATGCGGCATCACACAGGAGAACGACCTTATGTTTGTCACCAGTGTGGGAAGGCGTTTTCTCGGGGTGTAGATTTGAAAGCACACGTTCTGAATCACAGCGGGATGCGACCGTTTTCCTGCCACTTCTGTTCTAAGACTTACACCTGTCAAAATCACCTAAAGAGACATTTAAAGACTCACAGTTCCAAGTCTCTGGATATTACCAAGCAGTCGTCTGTAGCTACAATATAATTACAACATAAGGAGATTAAATATTATTTTAAGGATGTCACTGGAGCAGCTATGTTGTATCTCAGGACTGTGTCATTTCAGACCTGGTGCAGTTCAGCACTTTTTTCTATTGTCTGGTAAAGAGACATATAGAGACAGATTTAGGAGGTTGTGGATTCCAGTGTAACTTTTTTAATCAAGTGGAATAAAATGCAATGAATTAGTAAAAACGCTTTTAATGATCAAATCAGAAATCTTGTTTGAAAATTATCTAGAGGATTTTCACACCTCATAATGCCTGGTTAAAGTATTGATAACAAGGACCCTGCTGTCTGTGGAGAGTGGAGTCTAGGGAACATGATGCTTCTCAATACAGCTGGTCATATTAGTGCTGTACAGTACAGGTCTATAGATGTTATATACAGCTGGTCATGTTGGTCCTGTACAGTACAGGTCTATAGATGTTATATACAGCTGGTCATGTTGGTCCTGTACAGTACAGGTCTATAGATGTTATATACAGCTGTTCATGTTGGTCCTGTACAGTACAGGTCTATAGATGTTATATACAGCTGGTCCTGTAGAGTAAAGGTCTATAGATGTTATATACAGCTGGTCATGTTGGTCCTGTACAGTACAGGTCTATAGATGTTATATACAGCTGGTCCTGTACAGTACAGGTCTATAGATGTTATATACAGCTGGTCATGTTGGTCCTGTACAGTACAGGTCTATAGATGTTATATACAGCTGGTCATGTTGGTCCTGTACAGTACAGGTCTATAGATGTTATATACAGCTGGTCCTGTACAGTACAGGTCTATAGATGTTATATACAGCTGGTCCTGTAGAGTAAAGGTCTATAGATGTTATATACAGCTGGTCATGTTGGTCCTGTACAGTACAGGTCTATAGATGTTATATACAGCTGGTCCTGTACAGTACAGGTCTATAGATGTTATATACAGCTGGTCATGTTGGTCCTGTACAGTACAGGTGTTATATAAAGCTTGTCATGTTGACCCTGTACATTCAGAGGAATTGAGAATTTGAATAAACTAGTTCAACAATGAATCTCCTCGTTCAGTTGTTTATTGAGAAGAGTTACACAAACAAGTTGAGGATATTATTAATACACAGTCTAAAACAGTCTTAAAAACCTAGAGGCTGTAAAATATACCTGAAGTAGTAGTTATTAAGCTAGCAAGAGTTCTGTGTAACAATTTCCTTCTCTGTGCTGCCAAAAGTTAGATAATTGACGATCGAATGTAATCATACCCTCTAATACCAATATGGATGACTGAAGGACTTTTCACAAGGAAGGACACTTATCTGTGTATTTACAGATGGTGTTTCTTTAAACCAATAATTTCTTTGCAAGGTGGGACTTCTCAACTGGAAGGACATTTAAGATGGATAATCCTGACTGTTGTCCCCCTTTAACCTCAGAGACCTCGCCTCCCATTTTGGACCCGATGTGTAATATGTTGTTGTGTGAAATCCAAGTCCAATCACTGATGTCTAGGTAGCCAGGAAATTCCACATTTGAGAGTGAGTGGTTTTGATGACAATAATGCAAGAATGAATTTCCTGTATGATACAGACATTATGTTGATTGCTCAGTTCAGTTCAAAGTTTATTTATCAAATGCACCAGATAACACAGCATCATTCTTAACATTGAAATTCTTGTGACATGGCACATGATATGTACAGAGTAAGAATTAAGAAATATATAAAGCAATAATATACATAATGAAAAACTAGCAGCAATTTTAAAGTGTAGAATGGGGAGTATGAACAATATGAGTAGAAGTATTGATTAATATAAATAAATGTGTAATATGCCTATGAATGGTCCATACAATAGAATATTGTAATGTACATTGAAAGTACATCATATTTAACAGATGACTGCCCATACCATTACAGATCCCCCACCATGTTTAACAGATGACTGCCCATACCATTACAGATCCCCCACCATGTTTAACAGATGACTGCCCACACCATTACATATCCCCCACCATGTTTAACAGATGACTGCCCACACCATTACAGATCCCCCACCATGTTTAACAGATGACTGTCCATACCATTACAGATCCCCCACCATGTTTAACAGATGACTGCCCATACCATTACAGATCCACCACCATGTTTAACAGATGACTGTCCATACCATTACAGATCCCCCACCATGTTTAACAGATGACTGCCCATACCATTACAGATCCCCCACCATGTTTAACAGATGACAGTCCATACCATTACAGAACCCCCACCATGTTTAATAGATGACAGTCCTATGTTTAACAGTTGGTGGGGAGACATTGTGATTTGTCTTTGTCAATTCAATTTGTCCAGGTTTTGTCATGATAATCACGGAGACTTTTCACCTTCACACATTGAATCATTTTACAACTGTTGTAACCTGCAATTCAGGTGCTAACTATTTGGCCTCTTTGGACCTCGGTTAGTTGCCTGATGATGCAGCTTTGAAAACGTAAAAAATGTATTAACTGCCAGACCTCTTCAATGGCTGACATCTGTACTGCTAACAGGCAGTCAACCTAATGTGACCTCTGCAGCTGTTTGTAATTGTGATTTAGTTACTTCAAAGAAACAACTCTTTTCCATGTGGTGTTTCTGTTGTTTTGTCTACCCCTTGTAGTAACTTATTGTAAAACTCATACATAACATGGCTCAAGAGATAGTCAGTCAGAGATCGCCAATGTGGGTATGTGTATAAATATATATTAAATGTAATTTTTTGCAGTGTATGTATGATATCATGAAAGGATATTCTGGGAGGTGGGTGTTTCCAAAGCCATTTTCACACATTTTAATGTCGATGGTACTTAGCTTACTTTTAGACGGAAGCTTGTGTACATCAATGCAATAAAATAACCCCCGTATTATGAATTTGTAAGGAATTGAAAAACAATGGACTTTTATTTTGATAGAAAGCAGCACGCCCGTCTCCGGAAGTACGCGTGCTGTTATCGCCAACAAAAACCAAGACAAAAAGGCGTTTCTCTGGTAGTTTTGTTATATCTGCCATTCATTTAATTTTGCCTGAAGGAAGTCCGAAACTTATTGTAAGGATAATATGGGTAGGTATTAGCTTGTTTCATAATGACTGAATTGTTTTTATTGCTGCTGTAGCGCTGTGCGTCCAGCTGCTTGGCCTCAACTCAGGTTCTTAACTAGCCAGTTACAGTAAATGTAGCAAAGCAACATTGTGTTATATAACGAGTGGGCTTTAATTAGTCAACAGCAACATGTATATTCCATGCAGAATTAGTAGTTGTAGTAGTAGTAGTAGTAGTAGTAGTAGTAGTAGTAGTAGTAATAGTGGTGGTGGTAGTTGTGTGGTATGTGTTTCGAGCATTAAGCAATTTCTCAGTTCTTGAAAAACTTCTCCATTCACATAGTTTCTTGTTGTCAGGTCATCACTGTTTTGAGCGGATACGAAAGGGTTTGTGTCAAGTCTCGTATTTTCCCAAAGTAGATCATTACGATGTACTTAGGTAAACGCAGTCTTGTTCCGCTACTGGTTGGATTAAGTGTACCATCTGTAGCGTATGGGGCTAGCCTAGAAACAAACTGGGCCAAGTAGGCTGGCGATTTCCTGCCCCTAGCTGGTTTCCAGATGACGCAAAGTTTGGGAAAATGTCAAGGAATATGCGTCCTTTTGGCGACATCAGTCCTGGGGCATTGCGATTGCATTGTGTTGTGGACGGCCACCATTGAAATGAATGAAATCCTGCTAACCATAATGGAATGGTTATATTTCATGTAAACTCATTTCCCTCAGTCACTGATGAAGAAGGGTTGTGATTGGTTATTCAAAGAGGAAACAGCCGGGCTCAATGCTGTCACTTAACTTGTCTTTCTCACATACCTCTCATGTCTCTCCTCTCTTATCACAGCAGAACCCCACTTTCCTTTTCCCTCCCTGGGTTTCTTAGTTCCTCCTCTCCGGATTATGTCAGCCTTCATGTGGCAGGTGGTGCACCAGGGGAACACAAAGCATTATGGGAAACTGGAGGAGTTTGTATCCATGGTTACTGAGGAGGTTCCAGAACTCCTTAACAACAAACAGAAGTGTCTGCTCATCCTGGCTCTCAGAGGACGGGTAACACCCCTGAATCATTAAGCTTCTGTGATTGGAGGGTCTGACACCCCTGAATCATTAAGCTTCTGTGATTGGAGGGACTGACACCCCTGAATCATTGAGCTTCTGTGATTGGAGGGTCTGACACCCCTGAATCATTGAGCTTCTGTGATTGGAGGGTCTGACACCCCTGAATCATTAAGCTTCTGTGATTGGAGGGTCTGACACCCCTGAATCATTAAGCTTCTGTGATTGGAGGCTTTGGGTGTGTTGAATTGACAGTTAATAACAGGTTGTGTCTTGTCCCAGATGACACTAGAACTGTTACGATCTGGACGTCCTGATGATCTCAAGGCTGTTCAAACCCATCTGGACGGACTAAGATCACATGGTGTTAAACAGGTGAGTGTTTAATAAACAGCTGACAAGTTCTGACAAACCTGTTATATTGAACAGTAATAATGTAAATATTAGACAGCTGTACATCCAGCTGTCTAATAAATACAATACAGTGTTCAGCATGTGATTGGAGGTGTGTTGTTTTTCATGTGTTGCAGCCAAATGATGCAGCGATTGAATCTGCTGAAACCAACTTCCTGAAACTGGTTCAGAGCCTCATAGAAGATTCAGAGGAGAGGGAACACTTCTTCAGGGTATGATAGATGACTCCAGGTCATAGTGATGACTGATGGTCAGTAGAGGAATGATAGACTGATCCAGGTCATAGTGATGACTGATGGTCAGTAGAGGAATGATAGACTGATCCAGGTCATAGTGATGACTGATGGTCAGTAGAGGAATGATAGACTGATCCAGGTCATTGGGATGACTGATGGTCAGTAGGGAATGATAGACTGATCCAGGTCATAGTGATGACTGATGGTCAGTGGAGGAATGATAGACTGATCCAGGTCATTGGGATGACTGATGGTCAGTAGTGGAATGATAGACTGATCCAGGTCATTGTGATGACTGATGGTCAGTAGAGGAATGATAGACTGATCCTGGTCATTGTGATGACTGATGGTCAGTAGAGGAATGATAGACTGATCCAAGTCATAGTGATGGAGAATAGTACCTGGGGATTACCTGCCTGTTAGAACATCTAACTAGTTGGTGAAAGGTTGCTAGATGAAATCCTTAAGCGTTCAAAACCAAGACCATTTCTTTAATATTTCCAGCACCCTATATGGCTCCTCTTCTTACCTCTGAAATTTGGAGGAGTTGGATTAAAAGCAGAAGTAACTTTTTGGTTGGAGAGTGTGTGCAATTGTATAAAATATATGTATAAAATAGTGTTTTAAATATAATTAAAGAAATTGTTTCTTTTGTGATTTACCGGCTGTGTTCTTGGTTGAGTACAGTAGGGCCCCTACTAGTATGGTCCTAACTTTGACTCTCTTCTACACCAGGTGGTGTTCCTGGTGGAGTATGGTCCTAACTTTGACTCTCTTCTACACCAGGTGGTGTTCCTAGTGGAGTATGGTCCTAACTTTGAGATGGCGCTGCAGACTCTGGTGTGTCACTTCCTGTCTAGACTGGAGGAGCTGTTGCCGGTCCCAGACTTCAAACAGGTACTGACTGACAGTTCTGTTTCTGAACACTCTGGTACCATGGGAACCACACAAAGCGGGAGTGACACTGAGACTAGCTTTTTGTAGCTCTGAACTGTCAACTGGTCTTCAGGGAGGTAAAACATTCACAAGGACAGTGAGAAAGTTTTTTTTATTGATCTGGATTTCCAGATAATAATGGAATTTAGATTATTATTGCTGAATATGTATTGTGTGTTTCTAAAAACACCACAAAAATAAAGAACTTTCACAAAGTGTTTACTTGGCTTTATGAAGAGAAAAGAAGCTCTTTATAATCAGCTTTCACCAATGAAATCTAACCTTATTGTTAGGATTTCTGCACAATACTGACTCTGAATCAGCTCCTGGAGAGTCCTAGCTATGGCTGTAAATATAGAGACAGCTTAATACACATTATCAGACAGATTATTTAAAAACAGACTGTACACATCCTTATTTGAGGCCAATCACTGAATACCCTATTGGCAGAATAGAACTACATTTGATTGTACGTGAGGCAAAGAGGCCATCTTTTAATTGCAGTCAAATAAAGTTATGGATGGTCACAGACAAATGTCTTGATTCTAGGGTTTGCTGAGATGTTCTATGAATTTGATGACACATTTTGACCACCATTCCCTGTCTTCAGACTGCTTCGTTGATCAGTGCTGCCCCCTCTGTTCTGGAGGACTACATGCGCTGTGTCTCCCATGATGATCTGAACTCCCTGTTACACAACCAGCTGTATCATGGGAACCTCAAACTACCCCAGAGCGGTAAGTCTCTGTCTGAATCCCAGAGGCACCAAGTCCCATAGAACTCTGGTCAGTAGTTTGACACAGGTACTGTAGTCATTTAAAAACATTAAAAAAATCATCTGTTTTTTGTCTTCTTTCCATTGGTCCTGGTCGTCACTGATCAGCTCCTTCTCAGACAGAGGACCGCCTCCTCCACTCCTTGTCCTTCCCTTTCATCAGTGTCCAATCAAAAGCAAGTTTTGATAAAAACAAGAATGAAACTGATTGTGTTGCAAATGGAGGTTCTAAAAGCAACCAGAAGGAAGTAAAGGAGGGATGTGTGGAAAGACCAAGTGTAAGACTGATGTCTGAGGACCGAGGAAAAGCAGTAAACATTGACCCTGAGCATCAGTACCCAAAGAGCACCAATGCCTGTCCTCAGATTGTAGTACAACTCCAGGTCCCATCAACCAGCTCCCAAGCTGCCCTTAACTCCACTTCATCTCAGGACGCTACGTCATCATCTTCATCCACCATGACACAAGGAACTACAACCTCCACTAACCCTTCCACCAGTATATCCACCTCCACCAACCCTATCCTGTCTTCCTCCAGTTCTACCCCTGGTTCCTCAGATCAACCTCCACGCCGGGTGGCCCATAAATGTCCCCAGTGTGGTCGCTGTTTCGTCTACCGCTACAAGATGTTAGAACACCAGCGTCTCCACACGGGTGAAAACCCATACAAGTGTTCCCAATGTGGCAAGACTTTCAGAAGGTCCTCCGACATGTCGACGCACCGTCGGACCCAGTGCTCCAACGCAGCTTATGTTTGTATTAAATGTGGGAGCAGCTTTGGGTCGGTCAGGGAGAGGGTCAGCCACCGATGTGTCGGTAGTCATAGCCGTTCACAGGCTGGACATAACCGTTCACAGGCTGGACAGAAGTTTGAGTGTCCTCATTGTGGGAGGAACTTCAAGTGGCGGAGGTCGTTACGGAGACACCTGGTAACCCACACCAAGGAAACAGACTTCAGTTGCAGGTACATTAACGTTACACTACTACTGTTGATCTGGATGCTGTTTTAAAACTGCAGAGAAGAGTGGGACAAAATTCTTAAAGAGAGACATAAGAGACTCATTATCAACTACAGGAAGCATTTGGTTACAGTCCTTGAGTATAAGGTGTTCAGTCATTTTCACAGGAGGGCATTGGGTATTTGATAACTTTGTTAGTTAAATAAAAACCAGGTTGTGTCTTCTCTTATCAACTTCTAATGGGACATACATGCCCAATGACAGCAATGGAGTTGGTAAGAGAGCACAAACAGAGCTGGGACAACATGGCTGTCATGCAAGCCTGTAAGGAAAAGCCATTTGTTTGTGTCTGTTGTCCCAGTAATTGGTCTTTTAATATGCCATCCTGCATAACCTCAGTTACTGTGGCGAGGGCCCGTTCCCTGGCATCGCTGAGCTGAAGGCCCACCAGAAGGTCCATGATGGAGAGGAGAAGCCCTTCCAGTGTAAGAAGGTCTGTGGTGGAGAGGAGATGTGTAAAATGGTTCATAATGGAGAGAAACCATTCCAGTGTCAACAGTGTGGGAGGGGCTTTAGCTCAAAGGTAATCTGTCATGGTTACGGCTGAGATGTTTATTTCATCAGTCATGTTGTTTAAGAACAAAACCCATATCCTGTATTTTAATTGTCTACTAAAAATATTTTGATTTAGGCTTCTCTGCACAACCATGAGCAGCGCTACTCCACGAAGAAGTCCCAGATCTGCCCAAGCTGTGGGAAGGCCTTCAGGTGCAAAGGCAACCTGAAGATCCACATGAGGACCCACACCGGTGAGAGACCGTACCACTGCACCTACTGTGACAAGCGTTTCTCCATGAGGGGGAACTTGACTATTCACATACGGACTCACACAGGAGAGAAACCCTTCCTCTGCTCTGACTGTGGCAAGGCCTTCTGCTCTGCAGGGGAGCTGCAGATACACAGGAGAACACACACTGGGGAGAGACCGTACAAATGCACCGTCTGCCAGAAAGGATTCACCATGGCTGGTCAGCTAACTCTGCACACGCGTCTTCACACTGGAGAACGACCATATGTTTGTCACCAGTGTGGGAAAGCATTTCGTCGCGGTGCAGAGTTGAAGAAACACGTTCTGAATCACACCGGAGTGCGACCGTTCCCCTGCGATCACTGTTCTAAGACTTACACCTGTCAAAATCACCTGAAAAGGCATTTAAAGACTCACAGTTCCAAGTCTCTGGATATTACCAAGCAGTCGTCTATAGCTGCAGTATAATTACAACGCTAGAAGAGTAAATATTCTTTCAAGGATATCACAGGGGCAGTTCTTCTGTTTCTGGGATTTGTTTGTCCTGTACAGTACAGGTCTTTAGATGTTATATACAGCTGGTCCTGTACAGTACAGGTCTATATATGTTATATACAGCTGGTCCTGTACAGCAAAGGTCTATAGATGTTATATACATCTGGTCCTGTACAGTACAGGTCTATAGATGTTATATACAGCTGGTCCTGTACAGTACAGGTCTATAGATGTTATATACAGCTGGTCCTGTACAGAACAGGTCTATAGATGTTATATACAGCTGGTCCTGTACAGAACAGGTCTATAGATGTTATATACATCTGGTCATGTTGGTCCTGTACAGTACAGGTCTATAGATGTTATATACATCTGGTCCTGTACAGTACAGGTCTATAGATGTTATATACAGCTGGTCCTACAGTACAGGTCTATAGATGTTATATACAGCTGGTCATGTTGGTCCTGTACAGTACAGGTCTATAGATGTTATATACAGCTGGTCCTGTACAGTACAGGTCTATAGGTGTTATATACAGCTGCTCCTGTACAGTCAATGGAATTAAGAATAAACTTCTTCAAAATGAAACTCTTGTATTTTTTTAATGGCACGGACGTATGATGGGTTGTCCTTTTTGTAGCCTTGTGTTTTGGTCATGGTTGACCGACTGTTCAAATGTTTTTGATGGGATAGATGATCTATATATGTATATACTCTGATACTGTCCTGTATGGATGCCTAATGTATAGCTAGCTACATTTAGCCAGTTACGTAAACAACTTAGATTTATAATGATGTTG
The DNA here is from genome assembly GCA_016801175.1 of Esox masquinongy. Taxonomy (NCBI): domain Eukaryota; kingdom Metazoa; phylum Chordata; class Actinopteri; order Esociformes; family Esocidae; genus Esox; species Esox masquinongy. Next base: position 24,151 of record JACXGI010009558.1, read on the forward strand.
AAATTAACATCATTATTATGGTGCAGTTGGAAATGTTTCAGACTCCTTCACTTTTTCCTCGTTTTTCTTTGTTACAACCTTATTTTTTATTTATAATAGATTTCCATCGTCTATATAAACAATACCCCAGAGTAGGTTTTCTGAAATGTTTGAAAATTTTTAATCAAGGCTGTCTGTACATTGTCGTAAACAGCGTAAGAGCGTGGAAATTCAATTGCAAAGGATGGCGCTGTTTCTCACTTTTCACATTTGAATTAACGTTAGAATTATGTTAACCACAAAGCAGGACATGACTTTGAAAATGAAATGCCAAATGGCTTTCCATTAACATTTTAATATTGACAGCGAATGTGCATACCAATACATGAAAATTCAAATGCAAATCATATGATTGCATTTTAATTTTCATATTGACTGAAATAATGCAGGCAAAAGTGGAAAATGCAAATCCAATGTGGGATTGCATTAACATTTGAATTAATTTAACTATATGCGTCCATAGTATTTGTTTACTTACGCAAAGGCAGCGGCTCCGTGCTTGTTTTCATTTTTTTTCATGACACCAGTAATCAACTAACTATATTAATTATTATAGTCTACGTTCAATTATCAGTTATAAACATGGCTTCGTGATGTTCTTGCCTTGATCTATTTTTCTCTGCGAATGTACATTGACGTTGATCGGTGAAATGAGCTGGAGAACCGGGTAAGAAGCAAGTGATCATGTTGTAGAAATCCGCTGTCAAACGTTCGAATGAACAAAACAATTGAACGAGTCACTAGAAAAAAAGGACTCGCGAGTCCCATGTCAAAAGATTCGTTGAAAATGAACGATTCGTTCGCGAACTGCACGTCCTTGGTGGAAGCGGCACCGCTCACCGGATCGACCACCACGTAACGCGTGGAAATCTTGGAAATCTTTGCATTTTGCCACCCCTGTACTCTGGTTGTAATTCAGGGGTTGTATTTAGTGTTTATAAATTTGTTTGGTATATGAAGACGAATATGTTGAAGAGGTATTTACCGGAAACGTCTGAATCCTTAAAAAGATATCATATAGGCCAATTCACCGAAGCTGTTACTTTCGTTTTCTAAGAGCAGAAAGTTCAAGGCGTCACCGCAACATTACTCTTAACCATTCGGGATTTGACTACCTTAAAAGTCCTATTAAAAATAGTACTTCAAGATTCAAATAATCTATTTTAATATTCTACTAATAATATACACTGATATTTATGTACTGATGATTGATAAACAAGGGGGAAGTTATTTAAGCGGCTGATACAGAAGTGACAGAAATGTATTTACCAAATGGCTTCTGGGCCGTCATTCCACGATCTCTCGTGTCCAGTGTGTTGTGACATCTACAAGGATCCTGTCCTCCTGTCATGTGGACACAGCTTCTGTAAAACATGTCTGCAGGAATACTGGACACAAAGGGAGTCTCAGGTGTGTCCAGTTTGCAGGAGAAAATCTTCCAAAGAGATTCCTCCTTCAAACTTTGCTCTAAAGAGTCTGTGTGAGGCCTTCTCCAAGTCAAAGCTAGATAATCCGACAGCTTTAGAAAGAGGGACTGAGGTGTTCTGCATGTTGAGAAACTCAAGCTCTTCTGTCAGGAGGATAATCAACCTGTCAGTTTGGTGTGTCGGGATTCAAGGAAACACAAAAATCATGACTGCATACCAATAGATGAAGCTGCACAAGATAAGAAGGTAAAATTATTTATTACCGACTTTTATAAATTCCAAAATATAATGATGGAGAATGTCTGATAAATGTAGTTCTTTGTCTCCTTACAGACAGGCTGTTGCTTGGACCTAATTGAAGGAAACTCAGTATTATTATTGTATTATACAAAGAATATATTGCGATTTAATAAAGCCTATACAGGCTGAAAATAAGAAAAAATAGCATTAGTCTACGAGTGGTCAACCTTCCAAACCTCTCCCAGAACTCAGGAAACCTGAAGGCCTCCCCATGATACCCAACAATATACATTACCCCTCTATCACTAAACGATATACATTACCTCTCCATTATCCAAATACATACATTACCCCTCTATCACACAACTGTATTCAATACCCCCCATCACCAAACTATATACATTTCCCAACTGTACAGGTGCATCTAAAAAAATTTGTATATCGTGGAAAAGTTCATTTTTTTCTGTAATTCAAGTCAAAAAGTGACACCTTCATATATTCTAGATTCATTACACATAAAGTGGAACATTTCAAGCCTTACAGGTTACAGCTTATGGAAATCAAAAATCCAGTATCTCAATCTGCTAGAATAAAAAATGTATAATACAGAAATGTAAGCCGTAATCATCAAGTCTGAAACAAAAAAGGCTTGAAATGTTTCACTTTATGTGTAATGAATCTAGAATATATGAACGTGTCACTTTTTGATTTGAATTACGGGAAAAAATAAACTTTTCCACAGTATTCAAATTGTTTGAGATGCACCTGTATACAATCCCCTCTATTGCCCAACTATATACATTACCCTTCTACCACCCAACTATATACATTACCCCTCTGTCACCCATCTATATACATTTCCACAACTATATGCAATACCCATCTGTCACCTAACTATATACAATTCCCCTCTATCACCTGACTATATACATTACCGCTCTATCACAGGTGCAGATCATCACTTATAATGAGGGAGGAGACATGGATAAAACAAAGTGATAGCAAGATAATGACATCACTCCTCTCATTCATAGAAATCCTAATTAATAATGGATCCAGGTGTAGTGATGTAACATGCATTTAACTATAAGTTAATGAGACATGGATCATGATACTGGCCAATAGAATACAGGATAGACATATAAACACTCATACATCCACCCTCTCAGATACAACATTCTTCTAGATAAACATGGCAGGAACCACATGAAGGACTCTATTCACACTGCCTGATGGCCACATGGTTGGAAGTGAATAGATGAACAATATTTATGAAAGGATTCTACTGAGAACAGCAATCAAGTGACATGATTTCATTGTAGGGAGAAGCCAAGACTGTCCTAAAGCCCTTACAGGAGAAGCTGGGAGTCTTTAATACAGTTAAACAAACCTGTGCTGGAACAGCAGAGCACATAAAGGTAAGAATGAGGTTTTATTTTGTAATTTACTTAGAAAACATTGTTCAGTGAGAATGAATAATTAAGGTAATCAGATATAGTACAGTTAGGTCCAGAAATATTTGGACACTGATACAATTTTCCCAATTTCGGCCCTGTACGCCACCACAATGGATTTGAAATGAAACAACCGAGATGCAACTGAAGCGCAGACTTTCAGCTTTAATTCAAGGGATTGACCAAAGGTATTGTCTGAAACTTTGGAACGCATGGACATCACCAAATGCTGGGTTTCCTCCTTTAGGATGCTTTGCCAGGCCTTTACTGCAGCTGTCTTCAGTTGTTGTTTGCTTGTGGGTCTTTCTGCCTTATGGTTTGTCTTCAGCATGTGAAATGCATGCTTGAACGGGTTGAGATCAGGTGATTGACTCGGCCATTGCAGAATATTGCACTTCTTTGCTTTATCCCTATACACTTTAGAATTCATCTGGCTGCTTCTGTCTTCTGTCACATCATCAATAAACACTAGTGACCCAGTGCCATTGGAAGCCATGCATGCCCATGCCATCACACTGCCTCCACCGTGTTTTACAGATGATGTGGTATACTTTGGATCATGAGTCGAGCTACTATATCTCTGATGGATTTTATATTTATTTTTTACAGCCTAGGGATGGCCTGTTTCACTTACTTGAGAGCTCCTTTGATCGCATGTTGTGGGTTCACAGCAACAGCTTCCAAATGTGAATGCCACACCTGGAATCAACTCCAGACCTTTTACCTGCTTGATTGATGAAGAAATATCGAAGGAACAGCCCACACCTGTCCATGAAACAGCTTTTGAGTCAATTGTCCAATTACTTTTGGTTCATTGAACAAGAGGGGCTACATATTAAAGAGCTTTAATTCCTAAACCCTTCCTCCAATTTGGATGTGAATACCATCAAATTAAAGCTGAGAGGCTGCACTTTAAGGCCATATTCATTATTTAACTGTAACTTGAATATATTTTGGTAAACAGTCAAAATAACAAAACTTGTGTCAGTGTCCAATTATTTCTGGACCTAACTGTATTCCTCTCCATGTCGGTAGAACCAGGCCCAGCAGACTGAGAGAAAGATTAAGGACGAATTTGAGAAACTTCACCATTTTCTACGAGAGGAAGAGGAGGCCAGGATAGCTGAACTGAGGGAGGAAGAGGACCAGAAGAGTCAGGCGATGAAGAAGCAAATTGAGGAGTTGAGCAGAGAGATATAATCACTTTCTGACACAATCAGAGAAACAGAAGAGGATCTGAGAGCTGAAGACATCTCATTCCTGAAGGTGGGGATCGATATCTTGGTGATGAGTAGGATAGACATGATTGATATGTAGATAACTGGTAACTGGTTTGACATTCATATAATTCCCTAAATGTTCTCTCTACAGAACTACAAGGCCTGCATGGAAAGGTCAGTGATCTGCCTCCTGTCTCTCTCTTCTCTGTGGTTCTGAACCCAACCCCACAGCACCACTGACTCCAGAATGTTCTCCCAGAACCCAGATCCCACTACTGGATCCACAGCTGGTCTCAGGAGGTCTGATAGACATGGCCAAACACCTGGGCAACCTGCCGTTCAGAGTCTGGGAGAAGATGCAGGAGATTGTGAAATACAGTGAGTATCATTTTACTGTTACCTACATTTTACTGTTCCCCTCTTATACACAAACACACACATATACATTCTATTTCTTTATTCTCTCCTAGTCAACCCATATCAGGTCCAGTTCTATCTCTTTATTCTCTCCTGGTCAAACCATATCAGGTCCAGTTCTATCTCTTTATTCTTTCCTGGTCAACCCATATCAGCTCCAGTTCTATCTCTTTATTCTTTCCTGGTCAACCCATATCAGGTCCAGTTCTATCTCTTTATTCTCTCCTAGTCAACTCATATCAGGTCCAGTTCTATCTCTTTATTCTCTCTGTTCAGCTCCTGTGATTCTGGACCCCAACACTGCCAACACACGTTACATCCTGTCTGATGATCTGACCAGTGTGATAATCAGTGAAGAGAGACAGCAGCTTCCTGACAACCCAGAGAGGTTTGCATGTTGGGCATTGGTCCTGGGATCTGAGGGCTTCAACTCGGGAACACACAGCTGGGATGTTTAGGTTGGGGACAGTACAGTCTGGTCTGTGGGTGTTGTACCAGAGTCTAACCAGAGGAAGGGATATGCTATAAAGGGTGGAGAGTATTTCATTGTCAAGGTGAATACGGAGAATTCTCCCCATCAGGACCTGATATTCTTCTCACATTAAGACAGAAACTCCAGAGGGTCAGAGTTCAGCTGGACTGGGACAGAGGAGAGCTGTCATTCTCTGACCCTGATAATAATACACACATTCATACACACCTTCACTGAGAGACTATTTACATGTTTATTTAATAACTCTAATGTTGTCCCTCTGAGGATCTTACCTGTGAAAGTGTCCATACAGATGTCGTAGACTTTGCCCCCTACTGGCCATCATCAGTAACAACACTTCACACCAGTGTTGGTTTTCATCTTGGTAACACGGAGCATCGTGGTAACACAGAGCATCGTGGTAACATGGAGCATCTTGGTAACACAGAGCATCGTGGTAACATGGAGCATCTTGGTAACACAGAGCATCGTGGTAACACGGAGCATCTTGGTAACACAGAGCATCTTGGTAACACAGAGCATCGTGGTAACACGGAGCATCTTGGTAACACAGAGCATCGTGGTAACATGGAGCATCTTGGTAACACAGAGCATCGTGGTAACATGGAGCATCTTGGTAACACCGAGCATTAGACTCTTGTTTACTTGATGCAGTAAGAGAAGTCTGGATGTCTAATGGGACGTTGTTAACTCTTGTTAATAGTGAAATTAAAAACTAAACACAGATTAATGATAATGAAAACAAGTTTAAGAAAATTATATTTGAATGTATGAAGTGAACTCCAAGTAACTCCAAGACGTCATAGAAGTGAAATCTGAATTAATATTTAAAGCAAAAAAAAGCTTGAGTCAACAGTTTAGACACT
>JACXGI010009559.1:0-15499 GCA_016801175.1 Esox masquinongy
TGTACCACCCACAGTCTCAAGGCAAGGTAGAGAGAATGAACCAAAACGTAAAACAAAAATTGGCTAAAATCTGTGCACAGACCAAATTGAACTGGGTTGACGCCCTACCAATAGCCCTCATGACAATCAGGTGTTCAGTGAATCAAGGTACAGGTTACACCCCATATGAACTGCTGACGGGGAGACAATTTCCGGGTCCAGGAGCAGGCCCCAAGGTTCCAGAGGAGCAACAGCGTCCATTGGAGCACAGAGTGTATTTTAACGAACTCCAAGCTCTCGTTTCAGGTTTCTCTGACCAGGTGGGGGACAGACAAGCAGCCAACGACGGGGGCAGACTTCCCCAGGCCGAGTGGGTTCTACTCAAGGTGATCAAACGGAAGTGGTCCGAGCCCAGGTGGACAGGTCCATACCAGGTGGTCGAGACGACGTCCCACGCGGTCCGGCTGAAAGGCAAAGGAGAGACATGGTACCATTGGAGCCAGTGTGCGCCAGCTGAGGAACCAGGCCGGACCCTCACAGAGATCATGGACAACATCAACGGACCGGGCAGAATCCCAGTCTCGGCTGAGACTGACAACCAGACCCCAGCAGAAGGGGCAGAATAATCCCCTTGTCTGGAAGACCTCAGGGTAGTCCACCCCTGAGGCAGAAGAACGAAGGACATCCGGCGGGACGAGCATTGGGACACACCTGAGAGAGAGAGACACTGCGACATAAAGGGTTAAGGACTCCTGGCTTAGAGGTTGCTACAGCCAGCAAAAAGATTGATAGTCTGCAGAAGATGAGGGTGTGGAGACAGTGTGGTGGCATTTAGAAACTTTTTATTAGGCTTGGCCATGCGCTTGATATCCACTGCTATTGAGCGGTCGGACGGATAACCCCCACTCCTCATGATGCCCCTCCTGGAAGAAGGAACGGAGGACGCGGCACCGACCGAGTGGAGCCAGTATGCCAAGGAAGTGATCTCTTAGCAGAGATCAAAAGGGGGAATTGTGGGGCAATAGCATTAAGAAAACATACAATTCTGCTAGAGGCTAAGTATAACTAAGAAACATTGTACCTGCATTAGAGTAGGGGGTGACAGGATGCTAATCTCACTAGAATAGCTGGGGGCAAGAACAGACCGCTTGGTATTCTGTAGTAAACAGGCAGAATGCCAAATAAGGGAGAAGACGCTAGAGCTAGAAGTCGATTGGTTGGAATAACAACAGGGAAACCCGAAGACGGCAGCTGCCACAAGATATGTGTTAAACAACATATATCTTATCCATATATGGTATGAACCGCTCCTTGAGCCAGAAAAGCAGAAAAACGGGAAAGTCTGGGGTGGGGGGCTCATGCTATAAGAACTGTGTGTGCTGTGATTGTGTCAGACTCTGTTGGACTGAGTGCCACACTGTCTCCAGATATATCTGTATGGGGGAATACAGAGAATTGCCGGCAATGCGATTTTGACTCCTCTTAATCTCTTCTCATTAACCAACTCGGGGAAGTACTTTAGGTCGGTACTTCAACACAATCCAAACGTTTCATCAAAGAATAGAACTGTGTGCAAACAATGCACCCGTTGTGAAAAGTGCTTCTCCAGCTCTACTGTTGCTTGTGACTGTGCACTCATACAACGAACATACGCGTTGCCTCAGACAATGTTTTCCCTCAGTCTTCTCAGAGAGGCAAGAAATATCCAGGTATATGTAGTAGTGAAATTGGTATTTTAGTCAAATCAGATCTTCAGCATTGGTAAATGTTGCATAGATTAATTACTAATTGCAATTGGTAATTATTAGCTGTTGCTTTAGTAGACTGATTAAATATAGACTATATTCAGACATTCAAATAATATATTCAGCTCACTGAAATTTATCTAAATTACTTATTTTAATGGAACTGAAAAAATACACCTCACACCTGAAATATGCCATTCAAATTACAATAACAAAAAATATATTTTTGTGCTTTACCTTTAAAAACAGTTGTGTTTTAACATGCATGTGATTAAGTAATTGTCAGTGGAAAGCAAAAAAAAAAAAAATGGCTTCATTCATTTAAGTAGCACTTTTTTTACCTCCCACAGGTGGCAGGTAGAAATTCTACCACTCACATTACAATGATTGCAAATGGTCATGTAGTGGTCATGAAAATGTATTCAGATTTAGCCTATTGATGATGCATTCAGCTCATAAATCGTGACACACCGCTATATCACACACCACTACAAGTAACCATCATCAATGTCAAGTGGACTGCGCAGTTGTGATTTTATGGCTGGGGCTTTAGTGTTGAATAAAGTAACATCCTGAAAAAATACTTTTTAGCTAAGTAAATCTGAACATTTACAGACATTTTCAGCGTTGTGATAAAATTTTATGAACATTATGACAATCTGCATATAGCAGAATCTTTGTACTCTATATATCAACCAACAGAGTGCAGCCCTGGATATGTTGGTGACTAGTAACCCACCATATTGGCCTCAGTTACGGAACCCCACCTTGTGGCTGTACAGCATCGGGGGCTTTTTGTGTTTCATTGTTACTCCCGTTATGCAATGCTTGAAAGCTGAAGATAATACAGAGATATTACAGTCAAATCTACATTTCCACAACATCAAAACGGTGATGTATTTATTTCCTTGGGTGGAAATAGAAAAAAACATTGTATTGTCTTATTAGATAAAAGGCCCCCGCCCTGCATAACAAAAAATAAGATAGTACTATATAAAAAATAAAAAAGCAAAAAACTTTGAGGGCGAGAAAACTCTGAATCTTTCTCTCCCTTCCAGTCGAAAAGAGGGCTAAATAGTCTCAAAATCCCTGAATTTGGCAACAATGGCCATTGCGTATCTTACGTGCATTACACCACTTTCAAAATTGATAATCATTGCGTTTTGATAGATGATGGTAGACATGAGTAAAAAAATATGCAAGCAGTGCTCTAAAGCGCAGCAATAGTGTTGTCTGGACAAGCACCAAAAAACACCCAAAGATTACATCCTTATGTAGACAAGCCAGAGAGGAAGCCATCAGCACCTCCACAGATGAAACACTGCCGCTACCAGTAGCTAGCAGCAGCACATCTTCACCAGCAACCAGCCATCCCAACATGACATCAGTGTTAATTTTGCCAACAAAAATAATGACGAAAATATTCGTGAAATACCTATTTTTCAGCAAAATTTAAGCAAAAAATTACATGTTCCATTGGCCTTATCTGTTATGGTGATATGTTTAGGCTCTTATAGGTTAATGAGAATAATTGTGGTTGGACTAAAATGTGACTAAAACATAAGGGCATTTTGTTGACTAAAATGGCTCACTGTTTACGCAATTATGACAATAACTAGACAAATTCATTATTCAAATGATAAAAATTTGTCTAAAACTGAAAGATATTTTAGTTAAAATGACTAAAACTAGACTAAATCAAAAAAGGTTAATGAAAACTTTATGATTGTGTAAATTTGTTCAATTACATTTGAGCCCCTGAAATAAGGGGACTGTGTAAGAAAAGGGTTGCAATTCCTAAATGTTTCAGATGATATTTTTGTTCAACCCCTTGAATTAAAGCTGAAAGTCTGCACATCAACTGCATCTCGGTTGTTTAATATCAAATCCATTGTGGTGGCATACAGAGCCAAAATTATGAAAATTGTGTCAGTGTCCAAATATTTCCAGACCTAGCTGTATATAGAAGTACAATTTTAATGTAGAAAATCCAACTAATGGCTTGAGTTGTTACACTGAATATAATTTCACAGTTATATACAGTATTTCCCCAAAATATATGTAGTTATACACCGATCAGCCATAACATTATAACCATCTGCTTAATATTGTGTAGGTCCCCCTTTGCCGCCCAAAACAGCCCTGACCCGTAGTGGCCTGGACTCCACTAGACCTCTGAAGGTGTGCTGTGGTATCTGGCACCAAGACAAAATTAGCAGCAGATCCTTTAAGTCCTGTAAGTTGTGAATGTGGGGCCTCCATGGATCGGACTTGTTTGTCCACCACATCTCACAGATTTTCGATTGGATTGAGATCTGGGGAATTTGAAGGCCAAGTCAACACCTTGAAGTTGTTGTGGTGTTCCTCAAACCATTCCTGAACCATTTTTGCTTTATGGCGGGGCGCATTATCTGGCTGAACTGGCAGGTCTTCAGGCATCCTGGTGACCAGGCCAGGATCTCCTTGCTCCAGGACATGACAGGGTCATGATTTTGGAACCAGGGGAGACCCAGGATGACAGGATGGAGTGGTTATGGGATGACAACTGTTCCAGTCTCTCTCGATGACAGCCATCCACAGTGATGGTGATGGAGTGTGTGATGTATGAGACGGTACTGGTCCCCACAGGTCGACAGTCCAGTGCCAGGACTTGGAGAGGGGACTCGAGTGGGTGCTATAGCACCCGGAGGGCGGTGACGAGGGTCTTGTCATTGAAACTCCCTGTGGCACCAGAATTGATCAGGGCTGTGGACACATGACAAGGGAAGTAGCCCCACAACACAACTGAGCAAAAGAAAGGTCTAGCAATGTTAGCTACACCTAATGCACCTACTGTGACCAGCTACATAAATCGGGGACTGATCTCAGCCACACTTGTATTCAGGTCCAGGGGGCAGCTCCCCTGGACATGTCCCCCCTGACCACAAAAACGACAGACCTTTTTTTTTAACTGTTAGTCTACAATTGCTGGTAACGAGGCAAATACAAATCACATGTTATTCTACATACTGTATTTGAACAGTCCTCTAGTCTACCACTAAAAGATGTACTTAGCAACATATTGTGTGATGTCCAGTCAGAGTACCTACACATAATTGACAGTCATAACAGACAGTTCTGAATAAAATTAACTAGTAATCTGAAGCCAAACATTCAAGACAAACAATCCTAAAATGAACTCAGCAGGTAGGCCTATGCATAGCATGGCATGAATACCCCCTTACCCCGCAGTCTGATTGCATAGCAGACAGTTATCATTCTGATTAGCTGCATGATGGTATAATGATATATAATAGCACTGGCAAATGGGGTGATGATTGTCCCCTGCAATCTCCGAGTTAATACCCTTGAAGTAAACCTGTTAAAAATTTATTTTTCTCAAAAAGAGACTATAATGAACTAGGCATTGGGCATATGAAACTGCAGAGTTATTATTCATTTCCAACACAGAGGGAGCAAAAAAAGCCTTGAATGTTTATGTTGTTAAAAAGCTACAAACTTAGTTTAGAGATTTGACGAAAAAAAATTATAGTATTTGAAGAACCGTGTCATTGAGACTGAAGGCTCTGCTGTTAATTCAACTGAATCGCTCAAATTCCTATATCCCATTATCTCCCACAGTTTCAAGTGAGAGTAAAACATCAAGTGAATGCCGGGAAGGCCCTCCAGCAGTTGTGCGACTTGCAGCAACAAAAACAAAACAAATCTACTGACCTGGCCATGCACATCTATCGTAGAGTCCATCTTCACCTGTCCTCCATCATGGTGATTCCAGGGCAAATCATTGCTGACCTAACCCACACCGGCCACGCACTGTTCCAAAAACTATCCTCCAGTAGATAAAGGATAATAACTAAATAGATTCACTATACTGCACTTAAAACTCTGCTCTTCTCCCTGCATCTAGATAGATGCATATATTGGAACAGTAAATCTGTAAATGTGTACATCAATGGTATCATACATCAGTGGCATTATCTACTCACCACTCTTATCCCATTATCTAATACTCAACACCCATTGTACGTCAACTTTGTGTAGATTTTGTGAATTCAGTCCCTATATGTAGTCTACCACTAGGTAGATCAAGTGAAATATGAGTTTGTGCAAATGTACTTAGAAGTAATTCAAGTACACCATCTAGTGTTCAAACATGGTATCACATCAACATTAGTAGACAGCCAGTCATTTCTTGGTTGTTATTGAACTGCAGTTCTTTGACTTTGGCACCATGTAAGAACACTTTCAAATGACAAATAATACATTTCATGTACCTTTTTTGTGAACATGTAAAATTATTAAAGATAATATTTTGTGGATAAGGATATATCTATTATCTATACATCTATACAACAAATGTGGCTATTACAATACCTATTTTCCACTAATATAATCTGTGAGCCTCAGTTATATTTCATTGATGTTACCTCCATGGAAATCAGAGATTAGAAAGATATTAGAAAGATACATGCATCTACCTACAAGGACTTATCTCCAGTGAAAAACATTTTCGGGGCTATAAATAATCAAATAATTATCTTCAATTTAATTAATTTAAGGATTCCATTGATAATATGGTGTGTCTAAATCCAATGTCACTTAAACATGAATCCATATTGTGTGCAAATTGATTAATGATGATCTAATTTAAGCGTGATTTAATGTGTGACCTTCATTTCAGAAAATATCTAAAAAGCCTACTTGTTGTTACCATCACTGGTGTTACTGCCCCTACTGTTGGTAAAGTGATAAAATAATGGTAAAACATTAAAACATTATAAATAAAGTCATTAAACAACAATATTAATTGATTTAGAATAGGAAGATATACCCACAAGCATAATGATAAAAAGCAAGAGAATTAGGTACAAAATAGCATACATAAATGCCACCATCCATCTAAATGCCAAGAACAACCCAAAAGTAGCAGAGATCACACTGTGCAACTATGCTATGCCCGTATGCCCATTTTTTGAGTAATACATTGGAAATATTGATCAAATCATTGTATTTTTATTTTCAATGGTGATGTTTAGATTTTTCAATATTAATTAATCAATATAAAACAAATAGTATTAGTCAACATACTAGTAATAACAGAGCAAGCTGTTATGTTTTATTTAAAAACATTTCCTTTTCAGCACTTACAAATTAAACAGTGTGTAGTTAAAGTAGGCCGGACTATGGCCTTGCAACAGCCAATAATATAATAACCATTCTTAATGTAATAAAATTAAATAATGTAATAACTTACCAATAATGTAATAACATTTCTTCATAATTTTTTTGCTCATAATGTAATTCGTTCTTACATTATTGGCTGGGTTAATAAAAAATAATTAAAATAGTAATAATTGGAGCTGATAATGTAATAATATACTTATATCACTGTGTGAAGTTTTATTCATTAAGTGTCAGACTTCCATAACACTTACCCTTACTGTTGCTTCGTTCAAATAGCTTCTCAAAAACCTGACCAATCCTGACCCCTGAATCTTAGTCCTAACTCTGAGAAAAGACACTCTCTCTCTCTCTCGCTCTCTCTCTCTCTCTCTCAATAGGTATTTCAAGAAAAAAATATGTCATAACGTATGGAGAGGCACTGGAGAGAGGTAACCTAGATGCCCTATCTAACAGCAATACATAAAAAAGTATTACCCTAGTTCAAAAAATTGACAAAAACCATATCTTAACTGTATTATTCCAGCTGGATATTGATATATGATTTAGAACATGCTGACACATCACGTGAAGTGTAAATGTCAACCACATCATTTTAATGTTTTCAGATAATCATGCATTTACATCCCAATAGGGAGTCTAAGAGACCTCTCTTAACACTAACCATAAATAACCCTAAATGCACAAAGTAGACAGTGCTGCAAAAACAACAATAGGTAACATTGCCAACCTCATAACTTAGCTACTAGCCACTTATCTATAAGATATTACAGTGTAAGTCAATATTACTGTGGAATTTTGAAATTATTGATCCTGCAAATTCCCCTTCAAAATGTTCAATTCATCCTTATGGAGTGACCAATGACCTCTGTGTAAAATATGAAAGCTTGGGAGTTGACCTAGCTGGAATAATACAGTTAAGATATTGTTTATGTTCATTTTGTTAAATAAGGTTAGGGTTAGAATTTAGAGAGGTCTCAAAGAGGTCCTATTAGCATGTAAATGGAAGATTATTGGACAACAAAACAAGAAATGTAACTGTCATTCAGACTTTACATAAAATATAATAGCAAGTTCTACAATAAACTTCAAACCTATTTTAGAGAAAACACAGCTAAGACATATTTTAGTTCATTTGGTAAAATAGCGTTAGGGTTATAGTATCCAAGATGCCCTATTATCTTAAATTCAGTTATTTTCACTGTATCTTTCATAACATAAATATCTACAGTTGTTTGTAATGAATATGGATTGTGTCCATTAATTTCCTTTATCTTTGGTTGATCTGATAGAACCTCTCTGCTACCTACAATGTATAGTTTGAAATGGTCATAAATCCTGAAATAAATGACAAAACATTGTAAAACTGCATGCAACTAACAGAAGAGTGTTGTTGTGTGTGTTTTCTCAGAATTAGGACTGAGATTCAGGGTTCAGGATTGGTCAGGTTTTTCAGCAGCTCTTTGAAACAAGCAACAGTAAGGGTAAGTGTTATGGAATGGAAGTCTGACACTTAATAAATCAAACGTAAAAACACAGTGATATAAGTACTACATTATCGGCTCCCATTATTACAAGATTAATTATTTTTTATTAACCCAGCCAGTAATGTAATAGCAAGCCAATAATGTAAGAAATTATTACATTATGAGCAAAAGGTTATTACGTTATTGGTTCCAAATTTTAATTACATTATTGGCAAGTTATTACATTATTGACTTTTAGTACAATATATATTACGTCAGTTAATATATATTGTAATAAAAGTCATTACAGCTATTACATTAACTGTAGTTATTACATTATTGGCTGCTACAGGTCTAAATGGCATAAATATCCCAGATTTAATATATTATTTCTCAAATATGCTTTGAGATTCAAATGTCAAATACTGTAGCTCTACTGTAAATGTAAATTAAAAAAAACACCAACAATAATTTCTTCAATGGGACCATCTTATGTTTTACTTTTTTTTTTAATCCCCCAAAATCAGTTTTTTTCTGGGCATTCTTCGGAATTGCTGAACAGAAGCCATGTCTTAATCGGTTTCACATCCTGAACTGTGGTCACTTTGAAAACAGAAGGTTTTTTCAATCTATCCACGCCTGATATTCTTTTGCACTCCGGGGCATCTTCTACCTTCCTCGTGTGTGAGTTCTGAGGTGTCCCTTGATTTGACTGGACTGACTGAATCCTTTCCCGCAGACAGGACACGAGTAAGGTTTTTCCCCTGTGTGGACTCTTAGGTGGGCCTTGAGGTGAGCAGACTGGTTGAAGCGTTTACCACACACATGACAGCGGTACGGACGCTCTCCCGTATGGATGCGCTGGTGCTCCCGGAATTTCCCAGAGTATCCGAAGCTCTTCCCACAAACCCCGCAATGGAACGGTTTCTCCTTAGTGTGAGAGCGCAGGTGGACCTTGAGGTAACTGTTAGAGGAGAAGGATTTCCAACAGACTTGGCAATTTGCTTGTCTGTGACTAGTGTCTTCACTGTGCTGCACCGAATGAGTTAGCATATGTGTCTCCAGTTGGGATGGCTCACAGAACACAGCCCCACACTGAGGACATGACTGTGTCTTCCCCTCTCGTTTACTGCCCAGATCTACCAGAACCTCGTGAGCATGTTCCTTGTCCTCATTCTGAGTTCTAGAGCAGTCTGGATTTACTGCAGATAGGGCGAGAGAATGAAGGGAGTCATTGGATGGTTCTGACGACGATAGTCCGTAGGCCACTCCACGTGGTTCTGTTTTGATATGGGTGTTTGTGATGGTCAGTTGTGAGTCCCCCTCTTTGTTCTCTAAAGTTTGGGTTTGGGAAACACTTGATGGCTGAATTGCTTCCTCATAATCTTTCACACAGGAAGGAGTAGATTTGGATTCTACTTTGGTACCAGCCTGCGGTCCATGAAGCTGCTCTTCATCCGGACTACTCGTCAGGTCCTGTTCCTCTTTAATCAGTGTGGGATCTGGGTCCTCCTGCCCCAAACTGAGGCTCCACTCCTGCTCAGAGCTTTGCTGCTGTGGAGGTGTTAGCTGTTCCGAGATATTGGATAATTGCTGCTCCGAGACCCATGACAGAATGGGCTGGGGGGCTAAAGGAAACAAGATAATTATTGATATATGTTAAAGTAGGGCACTTAAATGACTAGCTCG
This sequence comes from Esox masquinongy, assembly GCA_016801175.1. Classification (NCBI taxonomy): domain Eukaryota; kingdom Metazoa; phylum Chordata; class Actinopteri; order Esociformes; family Esocidae; genus Esox; species Esox masquinongy. The sequence continues at coordinate 10,061 of JACXGI010009559.1, forward strand.
TTTTGGAAAGGGCATATCTGTCTCTATCTCAACCCAACGAGTCGATTTCTGTAAAATACAAGGTTACACGTTTCTAGCTAGTGTAAATGAGAAAAATTAGTATAAGAAGAAAGAAGAAAGTACAGTGGTATAGCTAGCTTTCGTTAGCTGTATACAGTACCCGTTGGGACCGGTGTGATCAACTGTCGTTTCAGATATTGGTTTTCTCTCTTTGTCCTAGCTATTTCTTCTTGGTACTCGGAGAACGTGTCCCCGACCACTCTAAGTATCTCATCAGCAGCTTGCATCAAACGCTCAGTTAAATACACATTCAGATATTGTAATTTAGTCATAGTTAGACGATTTTAGGGGGAAAAGACCTTTCCGAATTCCACGTAGAGCTTGTTGTCAAACATGCACGCTGTACTAGTGCACGGAAGCGACGTCAGCGCGCTATTCACTCCAACTCCACCAAAGATTTGTGTAACTAAAACAAGATATCCCCGACGCTGCCGTTTCCTGGAGGCTAGTGGAGCCAAGTTGGTATAACCTAGCAAATTAAATGGGCAAGCCAAAAACAAGATATCTACATTAGCGTCATGCAGGTAGCATTAGAGATTCGGTAGCTACAATAATGTGCCTTCAAAATAAAAGTCCGCGGTAAAACGCGATTTGTATGATATAAATTATTTTTTTGCTGGTTTGCAGGGCCGGTGTTACGAAGAATTCAGTGACCGTACAAATTCAGTGTGCCTGTCGAAAGTGTGCATGCGCTGCTATCGAATATTTCTTTCGGTCAACGGGAGCGTGTGATATCTCGTGCACTTGTTGCTCCTCGCTCCCAACATTGTCTTCCTTCTAAAAAGTGTCTGGTAACCTAAGCTTGTTGGCGTTGCAATATTAACCTTGTGATCTTTGCGATTTAAAAAAAAATAAAAAAAAACAACAGCAGAAAGCAAGTATATTGTGTTGGTTAACATATGTGTGTAGTACTGTATTGTTGCAATGACAAATGCCATGCTTGCGTTAGCTAGCACAGCCAGTCAAAGTAATTGTGATCTTATAGTTTGCCAATTCAATTTGTTGGACTTCTCTCAATATTAACAAGCTACCCATACGGAAAATATATGTATTTTAAATATATTATTTCTATACATTTGATAAATGTATGTCAAAGTGTTGCAATTTGATTCCTTAAATTTATTTCGAAACAACGTATTACTATAAATGCATGGCTGTATTACGTACACGCAACTTTCCGCTCTCCTGTCTGGTGCTCTACACACTGCTCCAAACAAGGATAAGCTAGTAGTGGTTTTACCAAGGTCGCTGCAGCACGTAAAAATATCTTGCTGACTGTAAGATGAAACGCATTTTATAAATGTAATGCTAAAATGTATTTAAACAGCTAAAAGGGATGTTGTCAATATGTCAGTAATTAACATTTAAAAGTGTGGTTGTGTATTCAGGTCTGCTGTGAAGTGATATCAAATATAACAAGCCCTACATTAATGTCATTTTGGACTGTGAACATTGTTTTATGCAGTATACTAAGCATGTACACCTCAAGGTGAAATACACGTTTTTATAGTTCTGTACATGTCAATTATCATTAAATAGCAAGAATGTCTACACAAAATTTTTCAATTAATAATAAAATAAGTCTTAATGGTTGCATTTTTGTCTGTTATCAAATGATCCACCATTCTAACCCACCATTTTATGTAAAAAATGAATCCTGTTAGAAAACTACATGGGAAATTATTGCTTACATTACTAGAACATACACTAGCCTATGATAAAGGTCACTCGAACATAACAGGACCACACGGTAAATCAATCAATCAATCAAATGTATTTATAAAGCCCTTTTACATCAGCAGTTGTCACAAAGGGCTTTTATAAAAACACCCAGCCTGAAACCCCAAGGAGCAAACAACAACAGTGTAGAATTTCAATGGCTAGGAAAAACTCCCTAAAGGCCGAAATTTAGGAAGAAACCTAGAGAGGAACCAGGCTCAGAGGGGTGACCAGTCATATCCAGTAAATACAAATCTTTGTGAAAAATGCATTCAGTAATGTATTTTACACACAAAATACATATTTTAATGAGACCATGTTTGTCAGTGAAATACATTTGGACAAAATTAAATGAATTTATACATTTTGATATCTGAAATGTATTTTGAATCAAGTTGAAAGCTGGAACACTGTAATAGTGCAACAATTAAAGAATAATGTTTCTCAATATAAAATTGCAGAGAGTTGGGGGATCTAATCATTCATGGTACATAATAGCATTAAAATATTCAGAGAATCCAGAGAAATCTCTGTACACAAGGGAAAGGCCCGAAAACCAGTATTGGATGGCCATAATGTTTGGGCCCTCAAGCAGCACTGCATTAAAAACAGACATGATTCTGTAGTGGACATCACTGCGTGGGCTCAGGAACACTTTTGAAAACCATTGTCTGTGAACTCAGTACATCGTTGCATCGACACATGCAAGTTCAAACTCTAACATTAAAAGAAGAAACCATATATAAACAAGATCCAGAAACACCGCCGTCTTCTCTGGGCCCAAGCTTATTTATGATGGGCTGAGGCAAAGTGGAAAACTGTCCTGTGATCTGTAAATATACTAAATTGAAATTATTTTTGTGAATCAAGGATGCCGCATCCTCCAGGCTAAAGAGGAGAGGGACCATCCAGGTTTGTATCAGTGCACAGTTTAAAAGTCAGCATCCATGATGGTACGGGGATGCATTACTGCACATGGCATGGGTGACTTGCACATCTGTGAAGGCACCATTAATGCTGACCAATATATACAGGTTTTGGAGAAACACATGCTGCCATCCAGATCAAATCTTTTTCAGGGAAGGCTTATGTCAGCAAGACAATGCCAAACCACACTCTGCACGTATTACAACAGCATGGCTCTGTAGTAAAAGAGTCCGGGTGCTAAACTGTCCTGACTGCAGTCCTGAACTGTCACCTATTGAAAACATTTGGCGCTTTATGAAATGAAAAATATGACAAAGGAGAGCAGCTGAAATCCTATGTTGAGCAGCTGAAATCCTATATCAAGCAAGAATGGTAAAACATCACCTTCAAAGCTACAGCATTGGTGTCCTCAGTTCCCAAACGCTTACAGAGTATTGTTAAAAGAAGAGGTGATGTAACAGTGGTTAACATGCCCCTGTCCCAACTTTTTTGAAACATGTTGCTGGCATCAAATTAAAAATGGGCATGTATATTTCCAAAAACAGTAACATTTCTCAGTTTTAACATTTGATATCCTGTATTTGTACTATTTTCAATTAAATATATGGATAAAGGATTTACACATCACCTCATTCCTTTTATATTTGCATTTTACACAGCCTCCCAGCGTTTTTGGAAATGGGCTTATATATTTATCTTGCTTATGGGTAGCTGAAATTAAATGAACAATAAATATTCACTGGAGGACTCCCCGCATCATTAATCCACCAGGATTGTCCAAAATATATCTCACCAACAGTGAATAGGTTTTTTATTCAGGAGCATATTTTCATTCAAGAAAGAGAGGGGCACCATTTCCGCAAGGCACCGGCGAAATCTGTGCCCTCTTTCAATTAAAATAGAAAGTACCTAAATTGACCAAATATATAGACATATTGATCCTCTCCCTCACCATCCTTTGTAATAGGTTTTATTCAATGTGGATAATATCTTCATTCATTAAAGAGGGGGACACCATTTCCACCAAGCACCGGCGAAATATGTGTCCCCCGTCAATCAAAATACATAGCACCTAAATTTTCCAAATCTCTTACTGATATTGATTCTCTACTTTACCAACACATTCAATGTCTTTAATTCATTCTGGACTATATTTTCATTCATTAAAGAGAGGGACACCATTTCCGCCAGGCACCGGCAAAACCTGTGTCCCTCTGTCAATCAAAATTCATAGTGCCTGGCGAAATGGTGTCCCCCTCATTAATAAATGTATTATATACTCCAGGTTAAATTAAACATATTGAATTTGTTGGTAAGGTAGAAAGTCAATAGCTGTGCAAGTTTAGGAAAATGTAGGTACTATGTACAGTATTTTGATTGACGGGGGTGCCTGGCAGAAATGGTGTCCCCCTCCTTAATGAATGAAGATATTATCCACATTGAATTAAACCTATTACATATGATGGTGAGGGAGAGGATCATTAACTCTATGACTTTGGTAAATTTAGGTACTATGTAATTTGATTGACACTGGGGCACAGATTTTGCCAGTGCCTGGCGGAAATGGTGTCTCTCTCTGTAATGAATGAAAATATTATTCAGAATGAATTAAACACATTGAATATGTGGGTAAGGTAGAGAATCATTATCTGTAATAGATTTGGAAAATGTAGGTGCTATGTAGTTTGATTGACAGGGGGACACAGATTTCACCGGTGCCTGGCAGAAATGGTGTCCCTCTCTTTAATGAATGAAGATATTATCCACATTGAATAAAACCTATTACATATGGTGGTGAGGGAGAGGATCATTAACTCTATGACATTGGTAAATGTAGGTACTATGTAATTTGACTGACAATGGGGCACAGATTTCGCCGGTGTCTGGCGGAAATGGTATCCCCCTCTTTGATTAATGGAAATATTATCCAGATTGAATTGAACCCGTTGAATGTGTTGGTAAGGTAGAGAATCAATATCTGTAAAAGATTTGGAAAATGTAGGTGCTCTGTATTTTGATTGACAGGGGGACACAGATTTCGCCGATACCTAGCGGAAATGGTCTTCCACTCTTTAATGAATGAAAATATAGTCCAGATTGAATTAAAGTCATTGAATGTGTTGGTAAAGTAGAGAATCAATAGCTGTGAGAGTTTGGGAAAATGTAGGTACTATGTATTTTCATTGACAAAAGGACACAGATTTCGCCGGTGCCTGGCGGAAATGGTGTCCCCCTCTTTAATGAATGAAAATATACTCCAGATTGAATTAAACCCATTGAATGTGTTGGTAAAGTAGAGAATCAATAGGTGTGGGAGTTTGGGAAAATGTAGGTACTATGTATTTTGATTGACGGGGACAATGATTGACTGGCAGAAATGGTGTCCCACTCTTTAATGAATAAAAATATACTCCTGAGTAAAAAACATATTCAATGTTGGTGAGAGATATTTTTGGACAAACCAGGTTGATTTACAATGGGGGGATTCCTCCAGTGACTGAATGCAATCATGACCACTTTATTTTAGGAGATGGATGTATATTAATTTATTGCATTCACTCAGTGTATCCTCAATGGGAGATGATGAAGATTTAGTCTAAACTGGATTACAGGCTTAAAGACGTTATTCCATATCTTTTATTCTGAAATGTATAAAAAAAATATATATACACTCATTTAACTTTATCCATATTTGTGGCACAGAAGTATAAAAACTGGTATTTTACCTTGAGG